>JAPWTK010000244.1:377500-687470 GCA_029963805.1 Aromia moschata | reverse complement strand
GTTAAAGGATGGCGGCTTCAAAGGTTCAAAGCAAATAATAAACATTGGGTAATAGTAATAGTTGGTCATATTAATTATTTAATAATTATATATAATAAATTTAATAAATAAATATAATTAATATAATAAAAAAAATCAAGAATATTCAAGTATGGATATTTATTTATTATACGCTTAAGATGATTGAAAAAAACGGGAGTGACACAAGACTGTGATCTTTTTAGAATACATTACAGTAGGATATGTTATTTAAACTTTTACTTACTCATATGTATTTCATAGATATCAGTAAGGTAAATTTTATTTTACCCAGTCACAGAATATACAATATGCAATATTCCGTTGAAGTTAGCTGTTAAATAGCATAGTGGGTAGGTGTGGTTTCTACACTTCTCTTTCTAATGACTGAATGGTGAGAGGGCCGGTTTGATTCCCTCATTGCCTTCGTTCGATGAATACGCTGTCGATTTTAACTTATATTATGAGTATTTATTTATTAATTTGACATTACACTTAATAAAATCGTTTGTTTTCCAGCGGGAGGAACCGTTTCTATTCGATGATTCAATGTGACGGTGGTATCGGGTGGCCCCACTGGCGGGGATTGTCCCGCAGTGATAGCGTATCGCCGGTGCCTCGTCACAGAGGACAGCCCTTCGCGAGTATTCCCGAAGACCATGCCGTAGATGACAATCCCGCTCGGAAGAACAATAATTCGCTACAAACCAATGTCTCCACCAGTAGCAGGTGTGCCTCGCCAACAGCTGCCTGGGATTCTCAGTTTAGAAGATAGCAGCGATTCGGTAAGCATCTAATAAATATTCATCTTCCTTTTCGGCATGGGCGTAATTTCAGCTTTTTAACTGGGGTGCCAAGGCATACCAGGGGTCTAGGAGTATGGAAGGTGCTTAATCGTGTGTAAGGGAGGTCTGGAGGTCCTCTTCCGGGAAATTTAAAAAAATATCATTACATCGTTAGTTTTTAAGCTTTTTTCAGACTATTTTCTCACCACAAAATAGTTGCTAACATTCTCTATTTACCCTAAAAGACAATTGGTTGGTCAATTCTGGGGTGGCAACACTTTTTATCCCAGAATTACGCAACTGCTTTCCGGTTAGTTCTGTTAGGAGTTCCAGTTCCCAGATTATACACAAGTCTACAAAAAAAATATCCTGTCTAGAGTTCAGACCTCACTATTCCTATGTAGGTATTTTGATGTGCTAAAATCGAATTTTACTTAGTAAATAAAATTGACTTTGTTGTATTTTGATTAGTGATTTTCTTGATCACGAATCAGGTGTCTGAATTGAACTTTTTGACACAATGACATCTGTAAGAAAGCTGTCAATTCGGCTTTGCAATTTCGGGGGGTCATTACAAAAATCTTATCCTGGAGTAGGTACTGGAACCTTCAGCGTAGAAACAAACTATTACTATACTTTTCTCGACGCGCGTTTCGCCAACTCAGTTGGCATCTTCAGGAGAAGATTAAAACTTTCATATGTTTTATATAATTTCACTAGTTTTAATCTTCTCCTGAAGATGCCAGCTTAGTTGGCGAAACGCACGTCGATAAAATTATAGTAGTTCGGTGTTTCCGGGAAAACGTCAAAAAAATCTGATGTCAAAATTGAATTTTGACATAATGACAGCTGTCAACAAGATATCAAAAATACTGGAATGCCCTAAAAATAAATAAATTTGTTACGTGTTCTTATGAAATTACACAAGGCTACGGAAAAAATTGTTCTAAAATCTACAACCATGTTTTTCAACTGGAAAAATCGATTCAACCATCGATTTGTTTATCTATTAAATCTGATTAATCTGAATCTGTTCAAAAAGAGTAAAACACGATGGACATATCCTTGAACGTTGGATATTTTAATGTCTTGATAAACCCTACACATTCTTGAATCTAATCATTAAAATTGCACCCTTCAGAGGATTAAAAGGGGCTCTAGAGAAAAATTGACACACATTTTTATTATGATATTCGATTTTAGTATTCGATTTTATTGTCAAGTTCTGAAGTTTTTTATTGTTAAGAAAATTATATATGGTAATCACGATAAAAAGAAAAAACCAAGAGACATGTAAACAAAGATAGAAATTATTATTCTTAGGCACTATGATTAGCGATAATCTTATTGGTTAGTGGCTTCTGCGACATCCTCCTTTTGGAACAGGAAGTTAGGGGTTTTTAATTATGTATTATGCAATGACAATGAGTGTATTGCAATTTTCTTAATAATAACTTTAGAAGTTGACAGTTCTAAAGTAATAATTCAAGATATACGGGATTGATTCCTTGGCATAGTTTGTGGACTTTTTAATTATACGATATTACATAGTGGTGAAGACTATGCAATGCATTGTCATTCAGTACGATCAGCCGATATTTGTCAAATGTCTTCTGCGATTTACGTAACGTGTCACAAACGCGATTTGTTTGGGGAGTTAATACCTTAGGGGAAAACCTACGTTAAAATAAAAAATGGTTCAATAATATACAATAAGAATATAAGGGGAACAGGGGGTAATGAAAGCCACTTAAGTGTCTCCTTTGGTAAAATTTTGTTTACTGAACTAGCTGCGTTAACTGTATTTTAAAAGACAAAGTCATATATGTACGCAGTAAGAATGCGTCGGCAAGGTAGTTTAAAAAAATCATATGTGAGTTTCAAAAGGTTGTGTACTAATTTTAGAAAATAACCCTCAATAAAGTGAATTATGTTGCCATTTAAAGATTGACTATTTTTTTTTATAACGAGTCATCTAGAATTATGACGAGTTATATTGAGGTCCAAGCAAAATTTGTTCAACACTTGTTGTTGTTGTCAAACTTTTGACAAGTGGCTGCACAATTGTAAAATAAATAATGTAACAGCCTTGACAGTTAAATAAGGCCATAAATTTAAGATTAAGAATACAAATACTTTTTTGACCGGTCAACTTGTATGACGTTTTTTTGGATGGCTCGTTATAATTTCTTCGTTTTGGCGAGGACCTAGTGTTGTCTACTAGTTAATGACAAAGACAGCAATTAGACACAGAAAGAACAAGTAAAAATGTTATAATTTATTACAGTCGTTACATCGTGAAAAAACCCTCATATTTCTTCCACAACATAGGAAAATGCGAATTGTCCAGAAAGTTAAACAACAAAGTTCAGCAATGTGTTATGCTTCTTATGTGTTATGTGTTATGCGTTATGTGTTATGCTCTTAAATGATCATAACAACAATTCTGTTTATGCCACCCTCTTAAATGATTTTCGCACGCTATACAGTATCGCCTCCTATCCACTTGAACGTCCAGTACACCCTTCAACAATCCATACGCAAATGGTGCAGGTCGCTGCATTTTATTAATCAGCATTAAAAACTACACAAACAACATCACCTTATCGAGGAAATCGTTTGGAAAAAACGCCATGCCTTAGCGCGTCCGGTCAAATAGCGACTGAGCGAAATAAAACTAATCCATTAGAGTCCCTATACGCCCAATATTATCTTGGTCAAAGTAGTTCATTTCGAAGGGATTGTAACGTTATACGGGTTGTTACTCTTCAGGTAGACTTCATGTTCTTATGTTTTACTAGTTTTAACTGAAATCATGTACTTTTTCAGAGGGTATTCCTTATAGAAGTAATTTCTATTCACTCTTCGACTTAACATTTTAATGCTATCTCTAGTAGATATTCAACCTAAACATTAAAAAGGTCAAATTATCTGTCAAACTTTTTATGTAAATGCAACATTCCAAGCAAGCAATATTCAATAGAGCCGCCGTTCTCGGAGTTATTTGAAAAACATCTTCACTTTTGGTTCATTTTTTATTGAAAGAGAATGTTCTCACTTCTGATTGGATTAATCTCTGTGATGAATTTTTCAAATAACTCGAGAATAACGTAACCTAAGGGAACGTACCCATACTACGTGACCATTTTTTACAATTTTTTACCCCCCCTCGGTGACCACCCAGTATATGCAAAGACCCCCCACTAGTTTTTCATGTAATAATTCATAAATATGGTTTTAAATAATTTTTGCAAACAGAAAGTTCAAAAAAGATTTGGCTCATATATATATTGTATGCGGCTATGTGCGTCAGTATTGCCACCTGTGAGTTTAAAAAGCGCTAAACGCTGGGCGCCATATTTGAATATGGGTCGAAAAAGCGGGGATTTCCCTAGAAGGATATTGACTACGTGACGAAAAGCTAAGCCCCTCCCCCGCCTGTGACCAAGCGTGGTATTTTGAAGCCCCTTCCCCCCCCCTGAACGGGTCCGTAGTATGGTACGTTCCCTAACCAATCACACTTTGAAGAATATAATCTAATAATTAATAAGCGTTTTTTTTGAAGTAATAACGATTTTATTATTATTCTGAAAAACGAGGCCCACTAGACGTACGAGCTTGATGACTCAACTTGAATCCAATACTGAATACCGATTTAATTGATATTGATATGTTATACATAAATATATGTTTTCAGTTCAATCGGGGACACGATTTTGATACATTTGGTTGTAAGAAGTAGCACTTTTTTTTCAACTAAGTTTTGTTAATTATTTACTGTAAATGTCGTAACAAATTTGGATATAACATACGTCTACTTTTTTAATGAATATATTTAAAGTGCTTTTAAAAATGAACGGGTTTAGTTAATTTTAACTTCTGTACTGTTTATTTCGGAATAATGAAAGTAGTACATCTGGTCAGTTTATTTTTAACAATTTCGAACGCCTATAGATTCGTACAAAAATCATAAACAGGTTCAAAAATGACAAAGTCGCTAGTTTTGTTTGTATAGGTTATACATGGAAAAGAAAAGGAGAAATACAATTTCTATAACAACATTTTATTTATAGAATTTTGTGCCACGTGCTACATAATTTGTATCACGTGGCATAATGCAACATCAAAAATTAACATAATTTTGCAAACGTATTTATTTTGATTTAGGAATTTCACTGCAAAAAAAGTAATTATTCGAAATGTATTTTTTATTTACTTTATTTCCACATTCCATATTAGATTTTTTAAAAAATCGTCCGGGTAACAGATTTATGATATTATTTAAGTTAAATTTACCTATAATTTCGTAGAATCATTATTGAGGTTCAGAATGTTTGTCTTCACGTGTTAAACTGCCTAGATTATCCTGCCCTCCTGCATCAGGATGGATTACTACTGCGCATACGCAGGGTCCCGGCGCGTGGTCGGCGGGGTTAATGCCGTACATAGCACGGGCAAGAAAACACGCGTATACAGGGTGTTAATTAAGTACGTACACAAACTTCAAGGAATGAAACTTCCATTAATTTTAAACAAAAAATTTCTATAAAGAGAGGTCGGCCTTGTATAGCAATAAGACGGCTTCAGTTTTAAAAATACGGGATGTTGAATTTTGCCTATTCGAGCGGGTTTTCCTTTGGTAATTAGAAAATGCCAAGTCCTACCAATTGGACAATTTTAATGCATTAAGAGGTACTTTTAAGCAAAAAAGATTTTTTATCATTTTTTTAAACAAGGGCGTTCACAGGGTTTCACCTCCGTGGTTTAATTGAGGAAAAAATAGTATGCCATTTATTTCAAAAAATCTAATACGATTTTCTTACAACTAATTAATTCTAAATAAAAGACATCTTTCGACATTTTGCGTTTAATTAGCTACGTTTTTGAGAGAAATTGAAAAAACTTTGGAGTCGTAATTTTCAACTAATTTCCTGGTGTTAAACTTTATGGAATTTTTAAAACTACTTTGTTTTTTTTTAATTATTAAATTAAATCATAAATTAAAATATTAATTAAAAAATAATAAAATCCCAGTTTTTTCTAAAAGATTTTTAAAGGCGTCTTAATCCTTATTTCAATACCCTGTACGTCCGAAATTCAATTCTTTTTGACGCATGACCATATTTTTTTTTAATTTAGTCAGTAACGAGTCATTTTTTCTTGAAAAATCTTGCGAAAGATATGGTCGAATTAAAAATAATTAAATTCTTTCAAAACGTAGTCTTTAAATAGCTGTTAATCGGTAAAGCTTTAATTTAAAAAAAATAAAACAAACTGTAAATACCTTAACAGTTTACTTCTACGGAAATTAGTTGAAAATTGGGAGACTCCAAAGTTTTTTTAAATTTTTCTCAAAACGGCTAATTAAATCGCAAAATGTCGATAGATGTCTTTTTTATAATTAATTGTTGTAAAAAAGTCGTATTAGATTTTTAAAACATAAGTAGCATACTACATATTTTTTTTCTTCAATTAAACCACGGAGGTTTACCCTGCGCATGCCGTTGATAAAATGATTAAAACAGTCTTGTGCTTAAAATTACCCTCTTAATGCATTAAGCATTTGATAAACAAAAAAAAAATTTGATAAACCATTTGATATGACAGCATTTTCTAATTATTAAAGGAAAAACCTGCTGGGAATACAAATTCAACATCCCGTATTTTTAATACGAAACCGTTTAGGAGCTATCTTTAGGAACTTTTTGTCTTAAAATCAATCAAAGTTCCATTCCTTGAATTTTTGTACATACTTCGTCATTAACACCCTGTATAAGTATCAAGGCGTTTAAAAAAACGGGTATTATCATATAGAGTTTTATAGTGCCTACCAGGAGTTGTGGCACACATTTCCGACCCTAATCATTGTCGTGCTAAATATCAACTATTGCATAGGTACGGTGAAACGTGAAGATTTCTGGATCGTTGTAATAAAAATTCAATTTGTTATATTAAGAAAATATACCCAACAACCGGGGTTTGACATTAAATTATTTCGTTTAAAAAAACACAAATGAATCAGTTTTACAATCAAATTTACGGAGGCGCTTCAAAAATGACAGGTTATGCAACATGAATTTTTCATATTAAACTCTCTGTATATTTTTCCATTCTTGAATTCTCATAAAATTAATTTACAAAAACGTTTTGCAAAAAGATATTTACGTATATTTATAATTTATTCTAGTAACCATAAACAACCCCCCCCCCCCCCTCCCTGGTCCGCAATCATCATTATTATTGATATACTGTAGATTATATTGATATACTGTAAATATCACGTGGATCATAATTCATTATATTTTTGCGAATATTTTTTCTATAATCACCATATCCACGTTTCAAATTTACATCTAAAGTCCTTCAGGTTAAAAATGTTTTGTAGGTGACAAGGAATTTTTTCTACCCATCACCTTACTGTGCTATTCAACTTTGTTAACATGCATTTAACGCTTGTTAACAAAGTTGAATTACACATTATTGCTATGTTTATAAGCCTGTTAACTTTGTTAACAAGCATGTTAATTGCATTTCTGTATTTCTCGAGGCGTTCGCGGCTGCAGCTAAAATATGTGCACAAATGTGCACAATTTCAGGGTTTGTCTACTCGCGACCGAGGTAAAGCTACTGTTGGTGCACTGTATGTATGTGTAAACTGTTAGGAAAAATGTATCCAGAGTCAATTGAAATAGATGAGGAAGATGGCTTCTACAAGGAGTTCTCTACATTTGGAGCGTTTCCTATTTGAATGAATGCATCAAATTAAACATACTTCTTGCCCTGTACCACGCCCTATACAGGCGTAAGAATGCCGTCCCGTAGAAGTCCTGTGCAGGAACCCGGGATGCCATAATACCGTTTCTCCGTAAAACAGTGCTATTTCGATAATGAATCTGGTGTCTCTTTAGATTGTAGTTGTAAACGGCTCGACTGCCGCATTGAAAACAATTTTTGTCGCGCAGTATAATAGTGCAATAATAGCACAGTCGCTACCATTTATTATTAGACAAAAAAGATGATTGAAAATTACCAGATTTTAATAGATGATCACATATTTTAGTATCTTTCGAGTACCTATGTGTTCCGCATCGCCGAGAGTGGAAAAACATTTCGTGTTCGAATATCCATTAAAAAATATACCTGGCACTGTAACAAGAGGAATTTTGGTTGGATTTGTACATAATTTTTTGCGCATGTAACCTTTCTTTGAATGTGGTCGACAATATTTATTTTAAACGTTTTTTGCCAAATAAGTATCCGATTTCCCATTGATTAGAAATGATACGTGTCGTGGGAAATATTAAAGAAGACATGTCAATTTTATGTGGCTGACAGTGAACGAAACAACAATTTTTTGCAATAAGGTCGTACATGTTCTTATACGAATTTTAGGTGTTTCAGATATTTTGCCCCCGATATTGATAGCTGCCAAATGGGTTTTGCAAACAACGGCTAAAAAGTATAGAAATAGTAGTAACACGTGCATTACTGACGTTAGTGACAACAAACAACGTTAGTGAACAAACAACTGTACGAAATTCGTGAAAATAATTTGCGTGGTGTGTCGTCCTCTATTCATACGAACTATTTGAATTTGTTCCTTTTAAGTCGTAACGTAGAACGACCATTTCCCTCTACAATCATATGTACAGGCCAAGTGCTCACGTTTAACGAAAATAAATGCAGAAAGACTATTGGTCCTTACAACATACACATTAACACACTTTTACTTCTGTCTTTTTGATCTGTCACATGTCGTTTTTCATCAATAACACTGATAGATTTCGAGTCCGGATCTGCGTTATAGCACACGTTCCGAACTGAGTTATTACTAAGGTTGAGAGTTTAAATAAGATCTGCATCCGCCAAACTTAGAGTCATATTAAACTATGACTCAATTATTTTACTTATATCGTCCACATTCCCGATTATTTATAGCAATATCAGAGAGGTGATCCGATCTCAATCAGAAGCTGATATATGGAAAAACTGTCAATCATGTAATAAAAATAGAAAATGAATACACTGTTTTACTACCAACTGATCCAGGTATATTTAAAACGGGTGACTGTTGTTCTGATTTTAAGTACGATTGTTCATTGCTTTTTTAAAGACAATAAATATTTAAAACCAAAGGCAAGTTTAAGGTGATTTGCATTTTCCCTATGGCGTAATCATGTTTTGGTATTTTTAATTATTTCTATTTACAATTCTAAAAATAATTTGTATCGCCACTGAATCGGTGGTTAGATTTAAGAATAGAATTTAGATTTAAGAAACAGAAATTTATTTTTTAACGTCTTTGGATACACTATATCTATTGTTACAAAAAAATACCTGCTTATTCACTTCAGAAGAATCTTATACTTCTCATTTTTGGCGAGTATAAACGAAATAGTTAGGGACCAGAAAATTATACCCCGGATCATCAGGTTCCAAGTCATATACATACATATGTACATATAACGTATCTCATTGGAAAACATATTAAAAACAGGTAATTTTCCAACTGGCAATCATTCAAATTATTATTATCCGTAAGAATAGAAAATAATGTTATTAATAATTTGGCATACGTATGTTCACGTTAATCCTCACATATCTATTCGATTACTAAGCACATATATGAGTATTAATAAAGCAGGTACTATTCAGAGGGTTCTAAAAGAAGACAAGATAAAACCATCCATACATGTAATTAATAAAATATAATCGCCACCTTTTCATTTACTGGTCACGTTATTTATTGATTACTGAGAAACCTACACAGGGTAAAGGTGGGTCTCCATTTGTGTCAAATGCCCTGTAACGTAACAGCGAACACGATGGTCTGTTCGTCTGTTGCAGTCGACAAGGTTCGTTGCGAAAAACCTAACTCAGAGTTTCGTCGTGTCGTTGGCGATACATCGCCGACCAATAAAACCTTAATTTCATTTCCCCCTACAATCCACCAAGTTGACTATGCTGCGACTTGTATAGTTTAATTATTTCTACTACATTGTCAGTGTCGCACTATCGACATGCGTTGCGTTGTTTATGTAAATCGCCATTTTTTTCATTGTTTCTTGTTTGGAAAAGCTGAAATAGTATAGTATATTGAATATAATTATTATACAAGCTGATTCAGTTTTTGTACCAAAACTTTAACGCCTGATAGAATTGCAAAATTAATGCATAAAGCTTATGTAAACATAGGTTTTCATAGGTTTTCACGGCTTAGTTTTCGAGATACAGGGTGTATTCAAATTAAATTTTAAAAGCTTTTTAAAGATTTTTTTAAATATCGTAAACATTTTTCAAAGTATATTGCATTCAAAGTTGGTATAAGACTCGACACAAGTGTTAGAAGAGTTACTTAAGAGATTTTAACAAGTGCACCATTTTTTGTTTATAAAAGCACGTGAAATAAGATTTTTTAATAAAAAAAGTCATAAAGGCATTAAGAACAAAATTATGGTCATTTTAATTCGTAAAGATTACAATACAGAGCGCCCTCTAGCGGCTATAGTAAAACGGTGTTTATAGGAGGTGTTCTCATACCACCATTTATTATATAATATACCACAAAACCCTTTTATACTAACTTTGAATGCAATATATAACCAAAGTATATATATAAGTTGCTTCGTTTGGCCGCCAGAAGGCCTCAAAATTCGGAAAATTTGTTGTTTTTCGTTAATAACTCTAAAACGCTGCTATCAATTTTGATAATTTTGGGATATGACTTTTAGGCCTAAAATTGACGTTTTTAGTGTTAGACATGGATCTTTCGAAAATATAGTAACACTTAATATTGAATCTTGAATGGGTTTTACTCATATTTTGTTATTGCGTGCATAATGACTATCGATTTATTTTTCATAAATGGTCTGCCTGGTTTTTAAGCTTTTATCTCTTGCAAAATGTTGATTGGATGGGCAGTTTAGTTAAGAAAAAATAAATTGCAAAAGACTGTGTGCTGACACTACCAGTGAACAGGAAGTGGAAATAATAGTGGAAAGGGCTATTGCCTACACGCCTATCGCCGAATTTGAGTGGGATTCAGTACGTTTTCGCAGTTTATGACGGTGTACGTCGATTTAGCTGTATGAAATGAAATTCTTACGTAATTCTGACTTATAATTATCCCATACACTTAAAGAAGTGTACGAACATAATTGTATTTATTTTCAAATATTTGGTATTCCTTAACTAACCGGGTTTGCAAGACAATAAAATTGAAGTTCTATAAAAAATAAAACAATAAAAATATAAATCAACCCGAAAATAGAAAAAAAAATGAAAAGAAGACGAAAGAAAGAAAAAATGACGATTGAATAAGTGAATATTCGGATGAATTCACTAATACGTATTAATTTTCATACGTGCCTTGCTTTTCTTGGCGTACGGAATACGGATAGGACTTTCTATACGCAATGTCAGGGCACACGGCACACGGCACAGCATCGCATCATAATCCGTAATAATTCCGTATTCCGAATTCCCTCGGACCTCGTTCGTGTTCGTATCATCGTACTATTACCACAGAGTAAACCACCACACAGAGACGACAGCATCGTCGGCGCGTTTGAAGATTGAGGGGTTAGTTTACAGTGACCTTGGTAGTTAATGAACTGACAGATGTAATATTTACGGATACACAGAGAGAACAATGTTTTCTCCAGTTTTCGAGGAACAGCCACGGTACGCACATACAGTTCCACCTTACGAACCATAATTGCATAAAAATGTCAAATATGAAGTTTAAAACACAACAAAACAGAAGGAATTCACAAAAATTACGACAAACACAAGGATACGGAAGGACGCCGCCACACACAAGCAAGCGAGGTTAGCGGGTTGATTGAAATACCATTTATGTAATGGCGGCCCACGAATGCGCACTGGATTTAGATTTTGGCGGGAACGCTTTCTGTCTCTGTGTAGGTGGTTTACTCTGTGCTATTACGTATTATTACGTATTATGTTTACTTCGTCCGGAGACTTCGTCGTATACGATATCCACGGTATCCTCCGGCATTTGACAGCATTTGTAATAATTTCGATTGCGTATTGCGGTTGGCAACTATTCGGATTAATACGTAATAGTTGGATATTCGGATTGAACGGAATTTTTAATACGTATTTTACAACACTAGTTCTAACACTTCACGGGAAATATTATCTTAGGACTTGTACAATTCTGGCCCGTAAATCTTTAAATTTCGTGGTCTTTCATGTCCACGTCCATAAACAGTTTGTTTTATTTGTCAAATATTTGTTGGCATTTAGGAACCGTTTATAAAAAATGGCCCAAAGATGGAATCGCCTAAGAATACCAATCCAAACATTTAACTTTTCGAATACTGCGTACGCATCAGGAATACTCAAGTGCTATTTTCCGTAGACCAATAACGATATAATAATTCAATTCACACGTGCGCATTATAATTTATGGGCGGGGCGTCCCGCCTACATATTTTATTGCTACCCTATCACGAAAGACAGAGAATAACGTTCATAAAAGTTTTTAAATGACATGTCAGTCTGGCAACTATGGATATAATATTTCTCTGTCAGTTCCTCTATCTGTCAGAGTTGATTCTTTTCTATCTTTTAATGCTCGGCTTTGAAATCTTGGACTTTCCAACCCTGTATCTACAATGTAGTGTAACCAAAAACAACCAGAAATAGTAGGAGCAGTGGCGGACTAAGCCTGCGTCAGGGGAACGGATCGGCAAAAATGAGGCCCCCGGTGTTAGAAGTTGAAGTATTTTTACGAGTTTTTTATTCAGTTCACATTTGTATGTACGAGTGTATGTTTAGTTCAAATCTTGCAAATTAAATTCAAACCAATTCCTCTCAACCAATCTTGCTGAAATTTTGAATACTTATATAAAGTCGGAGACAATGAATGTTAAGGTACCATGGAGACGGAAGATGGCCATAGAAATTCTTTAACTACACATGATAAACCCATCGTGTTTGAGCTCGTTTGATTTGTCTTGATGGTTACTCATATTTTAATAGTACTGTCAACAAAAAAGTGTATTAAAAATCAAATTTCTGTGTATATAATGTACGTATATGTTAGCTCTAGCAGATAATTGTAATTTACTTACATTCACATAGGTACATAGAATATAGATAGATATGGATGAGTAAGATAAAATACGAATCAGCAATAAACCATATAAAATGTAGTTTTTTATTTTCTGTAAGTATGTAGCTATGTCACATGTTTTCGTGCCTTCATTTTACCGAACTCCTCAATAACTTAAGTGAAATCAATTTCCTTTGTAACTTTTCTTTCAATTGAAAGCATGGATAGATTGACGAGTCGCTCTTGATTCATTGTAGATCGAAGATAATTTCTTTTATAGTTTAAGTTTGGAAAAACTCTCGCGTGATAGTAAATACAAATCTTTTATAACTCTAATTTTTGTAAATTCTTATTTTGCTTAAAGATACAACTGATGTAAAATCTCACAGACGAAATGTTGGGATGAAATAAAAATTCGAATTACCATAACTTATACAGATCTCAAAATGACAAGAAAATTATGTGTTCTATAGTTTCGCTTGCAGTTCCACATTTCCCTACATATACGTCTTCGACGTCGTCTCTCAGGATATGCTTCTGGTAATTTCTTGTTTTTATAACCCTGTCCTGAGTGACAATCAAGAAGCATTCGGTTTCGGGGTACAGATAGCCGTCTGTAAGCCATTTTAATTCATTTTCTTTGTCGATGTGGTCTGGCTGTAGCATTTTTTGGAAAACTGCCCTGTAAAGGATGTTCCATCCACTTTGTCCGGAGCTCTTCTTCTGTTGGTAGTCACCGGAAGTTCACAGCCCAGGCTCAAAGGCGTATAAACTAGCGTCCTCTCTTGCTACTGCTGTTATTAGCGGGTCCCCTATTTAATAGACCTCTCCCACATCGTCTTCGAGGCCGGTAGAGTCTGATTACGAAGAGTTAGTATGTAAGTGTCTGAATTTAGTTAGGAGCCACCTGGCAAGTTGGTCGAGCTCATCGAAATCAGTAACGGACCACTCATCGATTCCGAAAAGAGTATGTCAGCAATGGGACAGTTCAAGAGTAGATGGCTTTGATAAAAATTACCTCTAGTAAAAAACGTATTCAACAAATTTGTCACGCGGTTCTTGCATTTCTCTTATTATTATTATTTCGACGACTTTATAGTCATACTTCTCAGCGTAAATGCTGGGAAACATTTTACCCATTCCTGCTGCAGAAGACAGTCCTAAAGCCGCGATGTTCTTGGTGAATCTGGTCATCGCTCATCACATTCATATCTCCCCTCTGCCGATATTATTAGGCGTACGTCTCCTCCTTCTAGATCTAGAGTTCTTGGTTTTAATGTCTTTGTGTAAAATGATTGCCTTGTTTTCAGTAAATTCGATGTCCCAAAATATTGAAAAAAATGTAACATATTCTAATACACTAATTTTATATAGAAAAACTCTAATCCAAGAACTCTAAACCTTAATAGTTATTGCCTTAGGAACTTAAAAGTTCTCGTCCTAATTTATAATACATTTAAGTGTTTTATTTAAAGTTCTTGTCTTAGGTTATGTTAAGTTAAGAATTCTTAGTTTAAAATTATTGGTGTAACGCTCTTGCCTGTTATAATTTTAAAATTTTTGGTTAAAGCTTTTTAATCTTTTTGTTTTGAATTTTTTAACTCAAACTCAAACATCAATTCATTTTCCTTTACTTGTTTCGGATTTTTCTGACATTTTTAAGGTGTTCTTTGAGGTTATGTTGGAATTTCTAATTGATCGGCCAATTCTTATCTCAGATCCAGCCTCACCGCCCCAAAATACGTTTGAAAATGGTGGTCAGCTGATTTAAGCTTTTTATTTCTTTCTACTTGTTTTGAGATTTTTCTGGCATTCGTAAGGTGTTTTTGAGATTAGAAAAAATGCATGAACCAATCGGACAAAAACAGACATCAATTCGTGTTCAGTGGGGTCAAAATGCATGGGAAGGTTACATACGGTCTCCCTTCTAGCACTCATCTTTTACTCGTTTGTGTGCCTGTGTTATCACTAATCCAGAAATATAAAGTGGTGTTATTAAGTCATGTTGTCCAATTCATATGCGACTGGGCTCGTATATAATTATGGAATAGAGAAATTAAGTTAATTTAACAACATGTGTCAATATACATACATATATTATACATACAGCTCGTAAAGTTTGGAATAAATTCGATAAACCGTTATTGAAGGGTTTTCACAGGGAAATCCTCGAACACGTCAACTTTAGTTTATAAAATTTCACTTTTTTCAGCCATCGACTTTTTTTTTTTATTTTTATTTATTTTATTTTATTTATTTTTATTTATTTAAATACAGCTGCCCAGACAGAATATATCCAATTAATGGGCAGGAAAAAACAGCTGACATAAAAGAAACCTAAGTAAATAACAACCTATGAAGTGTATCACAATAAAAAAGAAAAAAAAGAAAATAAAATAATAATATTAATCAAATAAAAATAGAAACAATTTACACTGCTGGCAGGAAATAAATTGCAGGTATTAATTAACTTAACTAAGTAACCAAAATAATTAATTTCTTAATACCTATGTATAATATGAGTATAATATGAACACGGTATGATAACTAATTACCTAGAATACATCTTTTAAGTTCATTTATATTACAATTGAAAATATCTAAGTCTGTCTGATACAAATAATATTTCTCACATATTATAAATTGTTTTTATTGTTTTTTTATTTTTATTTTTATTTTTTATTTTGATTGTTTTTGAGCTATGACGTCATCGGCAATTTTTTTAAATGGTAACCCATATTTTTTTCAAACGAATTTCGACAGAGCACATTTTCTGAGTACAGATATGTCAAAAACGTATGACCTTCAAGATGGAAGTTTTCAAGATATTCGGTTCCAAAGTTTCTAAAATGTACCATGTACAAGCTATCGGGTGGGTCAAGCTTTTTTAATCTTTTCAAGCTTATCGAACATTTTAAACGATTTTAAGAGTAATTTGTTTATTTTAATAGCTTAACGAACATTTTGAAATATTTAGTGAGAGTAATTTGTTTAATTTTTTAAGTAATAATAAATCAACAACAATTTTAACAAAGGAAAAAAGTTTCTGTACAAATGATGAATAATTAAAGTAAACAAGAAAATCAGAGTAAATTTTTAAAATGACCTCCATTCACTTCTTGGCAATATCCCATCCGCCACTGAAACTCCTGCGAGAACCTTACCAAGAGTATCGGATTGAATGGATCGAATTTCATTGCGAATTCTGTCCTTTAATTCTTCAATGGTGTTTGGTCTATTGCAATAGACTTTGCTCTTTAAGTAGCCCCATAAAAAGTAGTCTAGGGGAGTAAGATCCGGAGATCTAGGGGGCCATTCGATAGTTCCCCTGCGACCAATCCAACGGTTAGTAAATACTTGGTTTAAATGGTCGCGAACGATCACTGCAAATGGGGTGGTGCACCGTCTTTTTGGTACCATATTGTGTTATTGGGCAGATCTGGATCTACGTTATCTGGGTAAAGCACCGCAAGTCCAGGGGACTAAATCTTAAAAACTCCAAATACTTTTCACCTGTTAATGCGCATTCAATGAAAAATGGGTTCAAAATACGGTTACCTACAATGTCAGCCCAAACGTTAACTTTTTTGTTTACTGTGCCATCGAGATAAAAGGTAGCCTCATCAGAAAAAAACAATATTGCGTAAGAATCCGTCGTCATCAATCAGGCGTTGCAACATGGTTTCGTAAAATTACTAACCTACAGGTCAAGATCATCTTCGTTTAATTCTTGGACCAAAACCACTTTATACGGATGCCATTTGTACAATTTCAAATATTTCAAGACGGAGCTTTGAACTATTCCGTTGTTTGCCGCCACTTGGCGGGTGGGTAAATGAGGATTTTCTTGAAGCTCTAGTAGAACATTCAATTTAACATCTTGTACTGGTGGACAACCCGTCTAGGTTGATCTCTCGCATGACCCACTTTTAAAAACTTTTGTGCTATTTTGCTAACGGTGGACCGTGTAATTGGTTCTCTGTTTGGATATTTGTTGTTAAATAAACGGCAAAATTCTAATTGTGTGCGAGCTCTGTACCCGTAATCGATCATGATCAAAATTTCGATTCTTTCCCTTTCACTCAAACGACGGACCATTTTCAAATAAAATGAATTGTGATAGAATAATGATTAATCAACTTAAAATAAAACACAAACTTGCGAGGACAAACTTCAAAATTCTGACAACTATCTAAACTGTAATTTTTCCAGCGCTTCCTTGATAAATGATAAGTATTTTGTTATTACTCCAAAAATCTATATAAATAATTTTCAAAAAGATCAGTTTGGAAGCTTTTTCTGATTGGCTATTAGGTGTTGAAAACTGGGTTTGAGTATTAGGCAACCTTAAAAAAAATGAATATCGATTTCGATTCAGCCATATCTCAAATAGGACGTCTGTACATAGTTGATATTTCACTACCTTATACAGGATCTTTAGGACAAATAAAACAGATTTAAAAAAAATGGTATTTTTGTTAGTCTGTACATCAGTGGCGGTTGGTGATATTTCAGTTAGCCACTATCTTGAAAACGACGCATGGGACCCACTTTACTTTTTAGGTGATGACTATACACCTCTTACAGAAAGGATTTATAGTGAAAAAACCGTCAACAAAGTTTGCGAAAAAAATTTCAAAAAACCTGAAGCACTCCCTGGGATCTCAGTAACGCTCTGTGGAATATTTGCAGCAATTTTTTTTTCATAATCTAAACAAATATAAGGAGGTTTTTTCAATTTTATAAAATATTTTTTTTTCAAAATGTTATGGCCATTTTAATTTTTAATTTTATAGGAATATTTTGTTTCCCAAAATTTCAGGTTCTTGGGGTGGTGAAATTCCAAGTAATTTACAGAGAAATAAGATCTGAAGGTTTTCTATTTCTTATTATTCCATGATAAAATTTGCTCGTACAAAAAAGTTTCAGAAGAATAATCAATAATAAATGTTGCAGTAAAATAAATACCCTGTAACACATAACCGACCGTAAATGCACACTGCATTTGCTTCAATATAAACTAATCTAATTTTGTTCAGACTGGTTACTTGGGGGGGGGGGGGGGGTTGAATCATAAGAAAATAACAAATAAAGAATAACTTTAAAAACCATTGTAACACACTGTATATAATTTGTTTTGAATTTCACAGGCCTTAAAAACTAATTAATTTAACCAATGAAATATCGTAGCGCATTTAACGCACGCGCGATACCCGAGGTCTGTATACAGCCTTATTGTTAGTGCGATGTAGGAATTAGGAATACTCATCCTTAAAACGTTGGTATTAACACGATCAGCTGAGGGCGACATTATCGCCACCCTCAATGTTTTTCTTGAATTACACATTATGGTTGTCGTTTTCAGAGAAAATATAAAATGACTGCCGATAATTATTCAGGGCTTTGAATTCAGTTCATTTATCGCATGTCGTGTGTAGTATTGCCATATTTCTTACATCCCAAACGTAGCCAGAAGAAACGCATTTGTTTTAAACGTCGCCAGAAGTTAATTATCAAAAGTTTTGACAGGAAAAATTCGTTACAGTTTCCTCGAAGTAAACAAAGTGTTTATGTTCTGTGCAAGTTTAATGGCGTGCTATGGTGCTGGTTTTATTTTCATCATGCCGATTATGAGTTTTTAGTTGCTATAATTTTCTACAGAATGTACCAAAGGTAACAATGTTTTTTCTAATACATGTACATAGGTATAGCCACCTCGTATGTTAAGGGTTTATAGAATGTCAAATATTTGTTAAAGGTACAACAGCAATTTACCTAGGTATTTAGGTACCCGGAATATAAACAAAAGTTCTGATTTTCGTGCTGAATTACCAAAATATTAAAAAATATCAGGTGATAGTATTTTCGTAAATATAAATGGTATATAACAAGAAAATAACTGTAAAGACATTTGGTAATAATAAATACCCAAATTATTTTGTTACTGAAATGTAAAAGCTATATTTATCTTTGGGAAGGTAACTAACCTCATTAGTAATAGTCAATGGGAAAACAAGTAGACTGATATAAAAAGGTTTGCCCATCAATGTTTGCAGGCACGTAGTATCCAAAGTTTTAACTAAGAATTAGGATTAATGGAAAGATTGATTTATGAAGTTTATTTAAGTTTAAAACGTTAGTGCATTAAGTAATACAATATTATTTTGTAGACATTTGTATTTCAGATATGCTACTCATGAAATTTATTCATTTTTAAGTTCAAAAACGCCACTTAGGTAAATCTGAGGCATTAAACGCCTTAATTATAGGACCAGTGGTACTTAATAAAATGGTTAAACGTCCGAAGAGGACCCACTTGAGTGCTTTTTGCTTTTTGGAATGAGGAGGGAAAAGGGCAATCGATTGACGCCACTTTCAGATTTAGGAGACCACTTTTAAAAAGTTGAGAGCAAAAAGTGTTGCATTGTAATGTGCAGTAGAATTGCCAACACTCAATCATTAGGTGCTGCTGTGCTGGTATAGTGGTTAATGGATGCGGCATTCAATGCTAGTGCATGAGTTCGATACTCACAAGAGGCAATGTTCCGTCAGTCACACTTTTAATCACTCAGCACACACACCTTTCCTACCTCTTGTAAATAGATATGATGTAAAGTAGAATAAAGACAAGGTGAGTGCGTGGGCCCGATGACCCTTTTGCTCTTATTGGCTGTATTAGGATTAATAGGTTAGGTTAAGTTAGGTTAGGTTAGGTCAGGTTAGGTTAAGGTTCAGGTTAGGTTAGGTTAGGTCAGGTTAGATTAGGTTGGGTTAGGTCAAAATTCAAAGTTTTCTCTTAAAATTGAGAGTGGTTGTCAATCGATAGCCCTTGACCTCTTTCCAAAAAAACCAGTGAATACAAAAAACAAAATAGCGAGTACTGTACATACTGTTGTTACATTAAAAGCTATTTCTCTCTATTGTCCATTAGTCTTGATCTATTTTGGCTTCCCCCTCATTCACAATAATATTTTTTGGAATAATTATATATTTAGGTATCGTTCATTCGAAAAGAAAACTGTTGTTTCAAAAATTGTTTATTTTTTTTACAGGAAAACAATTTATTTTTAGTGGATAATTGCTTATTATTTAGTTGTAAATAAACTTAAAAAAATCTAAAAATAAGTTTTTTTAGGTTGACAGATTTTTTTCAGAAAAAGAATACATGTAACTCTTTCGAACTAAAAATTAAATCTTATTCGAAAATTATAACTATCATTATTTACTTCCAACTTCTAACTAAGTGACTAGATTGCACTTTTAGAAACACTCAATGTTTAGTTTTGACATTTTAATAAAATAGTGTAGACAAAAAGGAACAAACTGCATAGAAAAGGGGAAAAAAGCAGATGTAACCATTTTGAAATAGAATTACTTGGAATATTTAGTTTGGGCATAATAGATACCCTTTGTCTTTGTAATGTAGCCGATCTTAATAATACCATAAAGACAAACACAAGGACTTGCTTTGAAATCATCGAACCTTATTTTTTATGAAATCCAAATGTAACTTTTTAAACACAAACTCTCACTGCTTAGCTCGTGACAAAATGAAATGTAACTGTATTCTTGGCTTGGTAATATTCTGAGAATATTGCGCATATCACTGTGTACTTTGCTGCCATCTTTTGATCAGAAGTTGAGATTTACATGTTTTTTTTTTTTTGAAACGAGGTCTTCTGTGGTTGATATTTTGAGATGTAACCCTTTTCTTCCAAATGAACGATATTGTATTTTGTACCAGAGGTCGTCAATAGACAAATGATGCGATGAAAATGGATGCACAATTGGTTTTTTATAAGGAATGGTTCTAGATCATTTGGAGCTTTAAAATAACGAAAAAACTAAATCCTAGCTGTTCCCTGTTTTAGAGATATCAATATTTTAGATTTTTAAACTTAAATTCATGGTTTATACAGTTATTCACATGAATTTCATAAAATAATTATAATTCAAAGGATTAGCTACATTCACCTTCTCAATTCACGTATATTACATTAGCGCAGTTTTTGCTTGCACAAATGCAACTAGTGGGATTCTGCGGGGCCCAAAATTGAAAAATGAAGAAAATAGGGATTTAAGCCCTTGAATGAGGAAGACAACAGTAATTGAATAACGCGTACGATAGGTAAGGTACATAAATCTGATTGTACATTGTATTTTTCTCTAAAAGAAATAGAAATATGAGAATGCATGTAGTCAGCCATAAAAACCAGGCTAAACATTAAACTTGAAACTCTTGCTCTATTTTTTAGAGAATTTATGACTTTCTAATGGGAAAAATAATAATCTGATTTATTGAATGTCATTCTAAAAATAAAATTGAAACAAAGTATTTTTATTAGCAACCAATTTTTCTGGACAGCTGCAGATTTCTAGACAAATCTCTTTATCTAAACTAAGTATAACTTGTCTTTTACTTCAAAATAGCTTTTGAGATACCTAAATGTTCTCATGATGATAATAGGAAAAAGTATGTGCCCCGCCCCGTATGAAAAAAATATTTGGTAAAATTGATCCAAAAAAAATTGTTATTAATGCAAGAATCGAAAGTATATCAAAATCTTAAAAATATCCGGTATAATATCGTGTAAGAGATATTCAATTACTTTTGTATACACTCGAAAGAGCTTAAATACCAACTTTCTTCATTTTTTCAATTTTAGAACTCTGCTGAGCCCCACTAGTCGGTATTTGTTCAAAAACTACGTTATTGCAATGTACGTGAATTGAGAAGTTCAATAGAGCGCTAAGTCATCTCAAATTATAATTATTTGATTAAAATCAAATATGCATACTATATAAACCGTGAATTTACATTTAAAAATATAGGGTGATTCTACAGGAATAGGTGGAATTTGCTAGTTTTAATGTGACACCTACTTTGTTCACCAAAGATCCTAAAAACGGTTCAGTCTGATGGCATTGTGTCTTTTATATGTATTTTGACTAGGGGCCACTCAAGTTATCAACTATTTTCTAAATTCTAAACGGGTTTTTAAAAAAAGAATTCAGGGGACTGATCAAGTAACTCAGGGAACTGACGTTAAGGTTCCATATTATTATAGCAAATCAGAATACGGTTAATAATGACTTTAGACACTGTGATTATGCTTTGTGGTAGAGCAAACTAGATTTTTGTAGTTCAATATTTTTTTTCTCATAAAAATCATTATACTAATTATTTTATAATATATATAAATATGTTCGATACCTATAATAAACCGACAAAATTTTTTATTGTTTCATTAAGGTAAAATACAAAATACAGTCTATATACTAAAACTTTATTACATAGCAACAGAATAAAAGTAACAAAAAAATTAAATGTGAAACTAAATATTACTCTCTGGATAAAAAACAAAAAGAAATAAGTCCCTAACTGCGTATTTTTATTGTTTCTTTTGGTAAATATTAACAGGTTTCTTAAATTGGTAGAAACTCTTTTATCTTTAATGTGAATATTCGGAACAGGTAATTGCGGACATTTAACTAACATCAATTTAAATAACATTCCATGGTAGTCATAAACTTAAAAATGTTACTCGCAGTTCCTGTTCATCTTCGTCAACACCGGAACAGACTCCAGCATATCGAAATTCTGTTTGGTATTTAACTTCTTGGAATTGTGCCTGTGTCCCTGTCACTAACTTTTGGAGATATGATCCAAAACGGACGTAAACGTCAAAAGAATGAAAAACTAATTTTCTTGTTGACGATAAATTTCTTATGAAGATTCTGAAGAGTATCAAGAAGGTATCTTTTTTGTTTTTTAATACCCGATTTGACAAACTCTTTTTTCCAGCACAAGGCGACTAGTCGCATCATCTTCAAAGAATGTTTTTAATTCCTTACGAATTTGGATTCTTTCATTTGCAATATTTGATGATTTCAGTTTCCTTTCGTTGCCTATCGAAGAGAGTCTCCTATATGAGAATGTTTTATTTCCCATTTTCCATAATTTGTATTTTTTCACAATTTTTTCCTCCAAAACATTTATGGAATATTTTTTTCTCTGCATGTGTATTTATATGAGTGTAATTTTCCTGTAATTGTTTCTGTATAACTTCGCCAAAGAGGCTTTTTTTTAACTAACTCGACTTTTTTATTGGGATCATTTTGAATTTTCAAAATCTTAGAGCCTGGACTTGGACTCTCTTTCGCAGGTTCTGTCGAGTTAGTTTTCATAGCTAAAGTCATATTTTTCTTTAACCTACAATATTTCTGCTGGCATTTGTTCAGTCTTCTTTTCAGTCTTATTTCTTAATTCCTTGTTTCTTCGTCTTTGATGTTGTTTAGATTGTCTTTTACCTTCAGCCAATCTTCTTTCTCTTATTTGATGAGAAACGTCATTAACAAGTGGTTCCGGATGTTCTGCTGTTTCAGTATCTGACATTGGAGGCGTTGTGTTCCGCAGAAAGTTGTTAGTTATATTGGACAATGCTTTTTTCTTGTCACGATAGGAAGCAGACTACTCCTTCCAATTTTTTCATGTGGTCCTTTGTTGCCGAGGCGTCATTTCTGAAATACATTTTCTCTTTGTCCCTTTTCTTTTTTCTTTAAATACTTTTTAGTTTTTCTTTTTCTTTTTGTTGCTTCCACTTTACCGGATCATTTTTAATTTTCTCATAAAGAATTCTTTCAGCTTCTTTCTTTTTCTTCAAAATATCTTCTTTGGTGTGTCACTTGTTAAGAGTTTGACAACAACAAAGTTTCGTTTTTGAGTTTCGACTTAACCGCAATTTCCATCTCTCTCGTTCATAGCCAGCTTTGATGACGTTTTTTTGGATGTCTAGTTTTTGCACAACAATTTTGCAATCTAGTCCTTTGTGAAAAAAAAAACACTATAGTTCAAACTTTGTAGTCGCAAAACAAATCTTGAAAAACATGAAATGTTCACGTATTAAAGAGCATTCAAATTTTTGAAACTTTTTTTGAAAATTTAAAATCCGTTCATTAGGAGAATCTTGGGAATCTTAATCTTAAAGTTATAAACATTATTTTGGTTTATAAATAATATAAATAGCTCGGCGAATTTTCGATCAAATGAAATCTATCGATCTTGGTTCTCGATATATGTATAATGTATAATCCGTTAAAGTTCACACAATCGCGCCGCATCAAAAACAGAATTGATGAGTTCAAAACAGCGACGCGCAAAGTGTCAGTGTGTTTATGTCATTAGTTTACTTCAAAAAGATTCTATAGGTTCTCTAATGAACGGTTTTTAAATTTTCAAAAAAGGTTTTGTTACTGTAAATTAATTAATTAATTATATTATTATACATACAATATTAAGGTAAAAACATTTCTCTACGTTTCAGAACATTTCAGGTCTACTACAAAAAAAATGAGAGCCAAAAAAAGTAAAAATGACTATATTATCACAGCCCCACTAATTGTAAGAGAATGTGGAAGTAAAATAAAATAAAACACCCACTTTATTCGAAGATAAAATTAGCTAGTATCTAATTCCAAATTACTCATCATATTACTTACTACATATTAGGTAGAAAGCGTAATAACTATTTTTATAATAATACGTGCTATTTTTATATTGTTTACGTTTCATAGTTTTTTTCCTAAGAAATTAAATGTAAAGATTTTTTTTTCTTATTAATAGATTGTCTAAAGAATTGTGTACATAAATATTATATGGCTCATTATGTATTTATGTACTTACATGTGGCTCTATGTGGCTGTGCGTTTTTTAGAAATATGTATGTTTTATTTGCGTAAATTACTAACAAAAATCTTATCGCTCTCTTAAAAATATACATAACACAGTGTGTTCACGAAAGAAGTATTAAATGGGAAAAATAGTTGGGTATTTTTTATGGTTTAATTTTGGGACGTGTTAGTGCATGTTATAATAATTATGGTCCGGAAAGTTTGTTACACCGCAGGGTCGCACTCGTAATCTATTATGTCATTGACAGAAGTACATATGAGAGACCAAAGAGACAGGAGTAAAAATGTGTTGATAATGTATGTACATACCCATCGATTGTATCATTCAGAAACACGGACTGTCATCATTGCTTGAGCGTACGTTGCCGCAACCAGTAGTCTTTCTGCATTTCTTCTCGTTAAACGTGAACGATTTGGCCTGTACATATGGTTGTGGAAGGAAAATGATCGTTCTACATCTGTTGAAGTTAAAGATGCAAATTCAAATGCTTACATGGACAGAGGACGACACACCACGCACAATTATTTTCACGAATTTCGCGCAGATATTTGTATCACTAACAGTTGTTTGTTGTCACTAACATTCGTATCAGAACCTAAACTAACAATTAAAATTCGTATCAGAACTTTAACGACCTTATTACCCCAAAATCTGTTGTTTTTTCCACTATCGGCCATATAAATTTATTGCGTATGTCTTCTATATGTTTTACGCAATGTATGGTTACGGAAATGGAAAATTGGATACCTACATATTTGGCAAAAAAGTCTAAAGTGAATATTGTCACGACCACGTTCCACGAGGGCTACATGCGCAAAACATTATGCACAAATCAAACTCAAATTCCTTTTTGCTAACAGTACCAGTAATATTTTGTTGATAGATATTCGAACATAAAGGTCTTTCACACTCTCTGCGTATACGAAATATAGTTATTATGTCGATGATTGTAAGGGAATATATAAAATATATGATTTGTCTGTTGTAAAATCCTCGCAATTTTCAGTCTATTGTACAAGTGATAACGACTGTGCCATTATTGCAAAAATCCATACTAAATCAGAGAATATGTAAACACAGTACACGGACTCTAAAATAAATACGTACACGGTACAAAATACATATGTACACTTCCATTTAGTCACTAACGATACATACAATTATTTTAAACTCGGCGTTATACCGTCCATTCGCTCGCATCGAGCTAACGTAAGATACTACGGAATCGTCGCTACCGTATATGGCTAAACTGCATACAGGCTTCCCGAACGGGATTGTCCCAGTGCGCACGTCCAAGAAATACACGCGTACACAGTTTACAAGGCGCTTAAAAAATAGTAGAAAGTACACTACCCAAACAACACCTGTTTCTTCTAATTTTGCGAGTGAATGCCTGTTTGGGTGGCTTTTCTTCTTATATTATTTAGAACACCATTACCAATGAGTGTACTAAAATTTTAGCTTGTAACAAACTTTTCCGAACTGACAATTTTTATGTCTTTATTTCCGGAATTATAAAGTGCAGTGCTATTCAAAAGTCCCCTCCCCCCTTGTATTGTTTGAATGGTTATACCTACCGAGGGTTATACTTATACTAATGAAATTTGTAGAATGATGTACGCTTCTCTATTAGTAGCAACAGGTGACGTAATCGTCATAGATGACGTCACAGGGCCACTGTGACCACTAACTTTAAATGGGACCTTATGGCAAGTGACACCTCGTTTGAAAAGACTTTTAAGGTTTTGATGGATTAAGAAAATAAACACTACAATTTCAGTTGATGGTCCAATTAATACATATTCAAAAGGCCGCCTCTGGATAAAAAAGTTAATGTTTTTTTTAATTCTCCTTAACCTAAATAAATAAACACTAACATTTTAGTGTAGCAATTAATTAGTTTTTAGTTTGGTATGAACTACTCCTATAAGTGGTCAAAATGTGCTCCATCTACTTCCTGGCAGTAAAACATTCTATTGCGTACTAGGACACAAGGAGCACCGTCTTGTTGGAACGTTATTTACAAGTTACCAAAGTCCAATTGTACCTGTATTGATTTTTCGCGTTCCTAACTACATACATAAATACATGTACGTATGTACATAATGTAGACGTTAACATAGTTAATCTTATTTGAAAATTGTTAGTACATACTAGTTTTTTTTTTATATACATATTCACAAACAAATTCTATGAACCCTTACATACTTCATATCTTATAGGTTACTATTATTAAATAAATGTATTAGGATCTAGTTTTACTTAAAAATCGGCATGTAGTTAAAAGAAATCAAATTAGTGGTTAATTGTGTGATTATTCTGGACGTTTAAACTCTTCACTCGTCGACATTCTAAATAAACTGTGAAGGATGTATCCACTTCTGCATCATAATTATATTCGTTAATGGTTTTCATAGTTTAATATGCTACTAAACGTTTATATCATATTAGTTGTAATGAATAAACTCATGGACAAAATGAACACACGATAAAAAATTAACCACAAGTTTCATGTTACTTCTTTTCTCAACATGTGGTCAGATTTGAATGATTTTTTTAGATAATTGAATGTTAATTCCTTGGTAATTTGATTGTTTGATAATATTGATAATTGTCTATGATAATTGTATTGTTTTCTATTGTATTATATATGAACATGCTATTGTTTCCTTTTTTGGGACTCAGTGGTTTGTTCATATATGATAATGCTTGTCCCCGTGTGGCTAGGCAAGTTATAGATTATATTTGAATGCTGTTGCTATGCGGTGATGCCACAGTCACCTCTCGCTCCCGATATAAATCTCATTAAACATGTATGGGATATTTTTCAAAGAAACTATACCCTTTAATCAAAGCAGAGATATATGAAATGAACACGACATTGAATCATGTCAATTGTTTTATTTTTTTTGTTTTCCTTTTTAATCCTTTCCAAAAAAAAAAAATGTAAACTCACAGGTTTTGCCATTTTTAATTTTAATACTGTGCGATTTGATTAAATACAGTAATTCGTTGGGTTTGTTTTCACTTATCAAATCAATCATGACTTGCAAAACATTTAAAAATGAACGAATACGTTGATAGTTTAACATGTTTAACACGTTTGTTTTAAATAGTTCTATACATGGTAAAAAATATTACTTAATTCAGGAATCACCCTGTATTTTGACACCCACCTATAGGGTGAATGGTAAAATATTTTTTATAATTTGTTACGTATTATCTTTTGCTATCATCAGGAAAAACAAATAAACAACTACAACTTGAAAACTCAAGGAGACATACAGGGTGGCTCAGGAGGTGGGGCCAAGTTTATATCTTGAAAACAATTTTTTTTATTTGAGGAAAAAATCCAAGATGGCCGACTTCCGGTTTAGAAAATGGCACTAAATCCAGTTTTTTAAGTGGAACACCCTGTATATTTTTACATATATATAGACTACAAGCAACCTAAGTGTCAAATCTCGTTTTGGTGGTGGAAAATTTGGTATAAATCTTTTCTTTCTCAAATTTCTTTAATTATTTTATATTTACTTCAAATGTAATAATGACAGTATGTACATCGTTTAAATCCCTATTAAATGAATAATTTAAAACAGTGATGGCCCACTAGATGTTCTATTTGAACTATATGAGTTTTCCTTAAAAAATGGCAAAAAGCTGGTAGCAATTAATTTGATTTCCAATAAAATGAAAATAGAGTGTGTTTTTAAGAAGAGTATGTTTTCTGGATAATAATAGATGCTTTTTGAGTACTTAGAGCAATATCGCAGCCCTCTATGAGTATAAGAATAAAAAAAATAATTTTCACTACCAAAACGACACTTGACACTTGGGTAGTAGATTTTTTTGACGTATAGAATCCAAATATGCAAAAATATACGGGTCCCTGACCTGTCCCTGAATTTCGTACCTACCATTTTCGGCCAAATCGGAAGTCGGCCATCTTGGATTTATCTGTCACTTGGTCGGAAATTAATTCTAGTATAAACTCAAAAGTTTTCAAAATATAAGCTTGGCCTGACCTGAGCCACCCTATATGTATATATTTTAACGCGACCCGCCCCGGCTTCGCACGGAAATATAAAAATGGTTATTGTGGGTTATCCCTAAGAGATGACATATACCATCGTGGAGTTTTTTGTAGACCTTTTTTAAGGTGTACAATATTGTAGTACATTATTTTGATCTATCTCGTAGGGTTCAGCCAGCGTTTGCAATGTAAGCGCAAAAAAATGTGCTTTTTTACGACATCACATTAGAAACCTCTAAAATTATCAGTGTTTCTCTACTATATTATGCATGTATTATATATATAAACCTTTCTCTTGAATCACTCTATCTATTAAAAAAACCGCATCAAAATCCGTTGCGTAGTTTTTAAAGATCTAAGCATACATAGGTAGTAGATAGATAGATAGATAGATAGGGACAGACAGCGGGAAGCGACTTTGTTTTATACTATGTTATGATTATGATTATGATTATGATGTAATACCCTGAATTTTTTAACAAATCGATAGGTCATACTCTCTACTTTTTGAATATATAGGGTTTGTCTGTGTGTGGTTTAGCCATTTTTGAAATGTTGAATTTTAAATTATATAAAGCTTGGGAGTAATTGAATTCTAGCAGATTCTGAAAAAACAATGCTACTAAACGTCAAAACTAGAAATTTGGTATCATAAAAAGCATTATTAAGACAGTTTCTTATATTTAAATGGGATCTAATCTAAAAGCATGGATTATTCAGAGGAAGAAAAATACGACATAATCGAAATAGGGACTATAATAAACATAGCGGTAAAACTGAAGAACAAAAGCATTAAAACGAATACAGATATTTATTATAAGAATGGAACGGGAAGACAGGATTAATATTTTACTTGTTTTTTTACTTGGTACCGTATTTTAATTTAGTTTAATAGAACAAATCACAATAAGTTTATGTTCTAAAAAAAATTTTGAGAATTCATGAAGCTGATTTTTTTTTTAAAACATCTCGGAACAAAATTCACCCTTTGAAGTATTATCAATAGCATTCATATTGATAAGACATTATCCAATATTTTACTTCCACATCCACGTTGTGGAGTGAGCGTGTAGTATTTTTTAACTAAACAGCCATAAAAAAAAACGTCATCAAAGTTGGCCTAGCAAAAAATACGTCTAGTATACTTTAAATTTATAACTATTTAATTATCAACGCTGTTACATTATTTGACAGCCATTATTTATTTACAATTGTGACAGCCACTTGTGAAAAGTTTAACAACAAGTTTCTTTTTGAGCTTCGACATAACCGCTATTTCCATCTCTCGTTCATAGCCAGATTTGTTGATGTTTTTTTTGATGGCCCTTTATAAGGAACTGTCTTAAGACAGCTTTTTGTGGTATCATATTTCTAGTTTGACATTTAGTAATATCATGGCCACCTAAAATTCAATGTGTCCCAAAACTTTGTGTTATAGTTTAAAATTAAATACTCGTATTTCAAAAAAGGCTTAACCAAACATAGACAAACACTATATATACTTAAAAAGAGAATAGAATATACCGATCTATCGAAAAATATACATGGTGTTCCATTAAAAGTATGTGTTTTTTATAGGGTTTTTGTAGGTTTTAGTTGTTCGTTTATTTTTTCTGATGATACAAAAATATAATACGTAGAAAATGGTAAAACTTTCGTATTCAAAATTTGCATTTTTTATGATTCACCCTGTACGTGGGTGTTAAAATATAAAAGGACACGATGTATCATGCTACTAGTGGTAAATTTATAGCAGTTGCATTAATTTCGCCCAGGAGTTTAGTTTCCTATAAATATACCTACTTTTTTGGGTTTGAATTTTGTTTAACTTTGGTATATTAAACTATGTATACAGATGGAATCGGATGCCATGCTACAAAGGGGATCTGTTAGCGAGAAGACTCAGAAGAGGTTACTGTCAAAGGAATCGACGGGATATAAGAAAAAAAAACGAAAAAGAACGTTTCGTCATCGGCCGATTCATCATCTGAAGATAGTGATGTCGAGGCTGATATAGTTTCCGCAGTTAATCATAACGTCGTACCATCAGTGGTTGCCTTAAAAGAAGTCATGCATTCTGATGAGACGAACGGGTCGTTTTTTCAACGTTATTTTTTCTAATCACAGCAACAGTTTGCCTTCTAGATTAGCGGTGAACATGCGCAGATTGTCGCAGTGTCGAGAGGAAGACGAAGACGAAGAGAAGAAAAATATAGTGCCTTCCAATATGTCAACTATTTCAGGTAGTGATAAATCCCTCTCCGAATCATCTAGTGGTTCGAAAACGTCTGTGATCGACACCGTCAGTGGACCAACGCACAAATTTGTGATAACGAAAATTAAAAGCAAATCGGATCACGAAGCAGCCAAACACAAAGTAGAACGGAAAAGGAATTGTCGGAGGCCGCCAAGATCTTCGCTAGTCGGGAACAGTATCGCCAGGCGAATACAGTGCACGGAATTTCCTCGTGCGATCCAAAGAGACCTCTGGTCAGTTCCATTTTTAAGTCGCCGTTGCAGAGTCCGCATTATGACTCAAAATTTTTTGACTCCTCCCTCATCGAGATGAAAAGTCATAATTCAAGCAGTTCCACTGTTGAGTACAGTGGTAGTGCAGATGATATTTGGGTAAAAAGGACAAATGTCGACATAAAACGGGTAAGTTTATAATAAGTAATATAATTATGGATTAAAGACAACACCTTTTACAACATTAGGCGCAGAAATTAAGGGACATAAAAAAATCCCAAATTTCTGAGCAATTTTCAAAGAGGTCTATCTTGGGAAATGGTCGTAGAGAAAAGAAAATGATTTTGAAACTCCAAGTCTCTAGTTTTTGGATCTTGAGTTTATTTTTTTTTAACGTCACCAGTTTTTTAGTAATCATAAGAAATCCTGGAGTGGGTACTGGAACCTTCGGCGTAGAAACAAAAAACTGGACGTTTTCCACGAAACACCGAACTACTACACTTTTCTCGACGCGCGTTTCGCCAACCAAGTTGGCATCTTCAGGAGAAGATTAAAACTCTAGTTTTAATAAGAAGATTAAAACTATAGTTTTAATCTTCGTTATATATATATATATTCGTTATATCTATATAAAATATATATACTTTTAATAAGAAGATTAAAACTATAGTTTTAATCTTCTCCTGAAGATGCCAACTTGGTTGGCGAAACGCGCGTCGAGAAAAGTGTAGTAGTTCGGTGTTTCGTGGAAAACGTTTTTTTTTTCATCATAAGAAAACCATCGAAAAAAAAATCGAAATTTTTGCTTGTCTTCAAAGTCCACGGACTTCAATAATTTTTTTTTTCGATAATGTCATCATCAAGCTCTTAGGTAATTTAATTCTCTTTAAATTGACCTATATCGAGCCTTGTACGATGATTTTTCGCTAAGTTATCGCCATTCAAAGCAAAAAAGTAATTTTTGACTTTGGTAATCAATTACTCGAGAAATAATAAACGTACAGAAAACTCAAGTAGGGTTTTGAAAACTGAGAAGTATCTTTTACAGGTTGTAGGAATTGGTTTTTGCTAATTTTTTTTCGAAGCGAAATTGTTGAAAAAGAAGTAAAAAATTGCATAATTAGGGATATTTGCATAACTTGGCATATCTTTGCAAATAATGGATAGACTAAGGATATTGACTGCAAATTTTTAAAGTACCACAAAGAAACCTGATAGTTTGAAAGTACCGCGATTATTTTTTCATAGTGCTTGGAATGGTTGAAATTGTCGTTTGTGCTAAAAATCAATATAAGGATGTATTTTTCACTTTATTAATTTTTTTTTAAGTTAAAAAGGTTTTTTTTTTTAGTAATAATTCGTATATTCATTATCAAAAAACGTTATTTATTGTAAAAAGAAATGAAAATATTTTTTCAATTGTTTTTCCTTTTTTTGTTCAACATATCCGCAATGCTTCACAATCGTAAAAAAATTCGTTTGTTGCCGTGGTATGTTTTTTTAATGAAGGCTTAAGTAAACAATTTAGATTATGAAGAACTCAGTAAAACTCCCAGATTTGTGGAATGAAATACAAAACTAGGCAGTTACAGCGGCAAAAAAATCAAACGAATTATTTTGACAATTGTGAAGCATTGTGAATATATTATAAAATATTGTAAAAATGTTGGCATTTTTTTTTTACAATAATTAACGTTTTGTGAAAATGATATGTTTTATTGCGAAAAAAAAAAACTTTTTGACTGACTGCAACTTTTTAACTAACAAAAAAATGTGAAACAAAAAATGAAAAAAACGATCCCTACATTGATTTTTAGCACAAAGGACAAATCCGAACCATTCCGAGCACTATAAAAAAATCGCAGCACTTACAATTAGAAACTAACAGAATCTCTTTGGGGTAGGTACTTTAAGGTTGAAGAATTGCAGTCAATATCCTTAGTCTATCCATTATTTACAGTTATGCCAAGTTATGCAATTTTTTACTTCTTACTCAAACATTTCGCTTCGAACATTTTTTTTTAGCCGAAACCAATCACTACAACTTGTAAACGATTCTTCGCAGTTTTCAAAAATCTACTTGAATTTTCTATACGTTCATTATTTCCCCAGTAACTTATTATTACTGATTACTAAAGTCAAAAATTATTGACAGTAAAGTCAACCTTTCATATTTACATGGTAAAAAAATTAACCATAAAATTGTACCACTGCGAACGTTATTTAGTTTTTTTTTTTGCTTGAAATTGAAATATTTCGAAAACTCATTTTAGAGTGTTTACTGACAGTGGTTATTTAAAGGACCTGGAATTAATGAGTAGAATCTAAATATGGCAAAAAATATATAACATGCTTTTTAAATTAAAGAAGTTAGTATTCACTTCCGGTGCTTCTGGAAGTACCAGAAAGTCGCCGAAAGATGTGTAGAGCATCATCGAAAACGCCCAGAAACAAATTTTCAGCTCCATTATCGTTTATAGTTCTCCCAAAACGTTTAATAGGCTACTTACCGTGAAGCACTCTGTATATACAGTACCGTCGCGGAGATCCGGCAAATATAGAACCGCCGACATGGTGATTCTGTTAATAAGATTACTTGCAGATATGAGATAATATGCTTAAGGTTTATCTTTTTATGACTTTGAAATGTTTGAAAATATGTTAAAACATGGCAACATTGTAATGTTTTGTTCTGTGACGTCATTGCGTACTTATAGTGAACGGCCTTTACTTCTCTCTCCTCTGCTAGTGGTTGCACTGTGTACACAATTACGCACCTTTTAGAATTTATTTCAGTTTGGGTGTATAGTACAGCGGATGACACAGGCGACATGTAACAGCATGCAATTTCTTTATTTATTAACCTTTAGACTGCCGGCTGGCTCATATATGGGACAGTAATAAAATATTTATTTTAGTGTTGAATACAGATATTATAGTGAATTTTCCATTTAATAGGCTCTCTGATCTCTAAAGGATACAACTGAAATTCTTTCTAGTCGATCGAGGTACCCAAACTACCCCTAGCGAGGGGGTGAAATATTTAAAAACTCGTTATTGAACTTGTATTCGTTATTGAACTTTTTACTGAATTTTTTTAGTAAATGGCCTGTATAATCTGTAAAATGTATCCTAAAATTTTCCGCAATTGATTGAGATGCCGAAACTACCCCTAGCGAGGGGGTGAAATTTTCAAAAATTCGTTATTAGGCGGGTATTGACTTTTTACACGATTTTTTTCGGAAGCACGCTGTAAAATCTGTAAAATGTACCCTAAAATTTTCCGCAATTGATTGAGATGCCGAAACCACCCCTAGCGAAAGGGGTGATATTTTCAAAATACTTTATTGAACGCTTATTGACGTTTTATCGGTTATTTCAAATTACATTTTTTTTACATAGAATTATTATTAGTTTTTTTACTTGAATTACGGTATTTAGGATAAATAATATTTTTTTTAGCGATACTTGAATATAATGTGTTCGGTTGAATTCGAATGTAAAACATTGAATTTCTACCTATAACTATATACATATATAAGTATAAAAAATATACGTATGAAAATATGTAAGTCTAGGGATGAAGAAAAAAATATTATTTCACTGATCGCTTTTTTCACGTTTTTGAGTGGTATTATTGGTGACTAAATGTATTTTAGAGTGTTTTTGGTAGCTTATTACATTATAATATCAAGCACATTCGGTTAAAAATAAATATATAGTAATTTACACAATCTGAAAATTTTTAACATTGGCCCGACCGTTGCCATATATGGCTGGCTCATATATGAGCCACCCGTGACCTCGGCAACTACTCTAGATGTATTAGATGTTTATATATATATAAACTGCCCCTCAAAAATATCCATTTATAAGGGAAAAATGCCGGCAGTCTAAAGGTTAATATAAAATTTTGAAATCTATATGTGTTATGTAACTATTAGTATGGTTTTTTGTTAGTATGGTTTTTTGTTCAACATAACAGACATTATTTACAACTTATACTTTTTTTTAGCTTATTTGCCAAAAATTCTCAGTTCAACCATGTGTGACACGACATCATTTTTTTCTTTACTGACATTAATCCTGCCAAAACCAAAATCCTGCTCATACTTCTTTTTTTTTAGTTTTGAGAAACAAGTGGAAAAATAATTCAGAATACTTTAAAAACTAAGATAGAAACACTGTATTTTTATTTTAAGTGGTTGTAATGGTTTTTAGTTTAACTGTCTTTCATTTTTGCCATGTAAAGTTAGTGTGCTCTCGTTATTTCAAAAGATTATTAGTCCAAAATTGTAAAAAAGATTAGTTTAATGGATGGATATTTTTATTTTTAATTATAGTCCTTCTAATTTTATTCCATGGACGTGCATATATCTTTTATAAATTCGAAAATTGTGAAATAATTTTTTTCATTCAAATCAATATAGGAGATTAAAATTAGCCGCATACAAAGCTTAATATTTGTAATATAATTAGCTGTACATAATGCTCATTTAGCCAGACAATCTCAAAAAATTGTCTGTGTTAATAAACCTAGCTGAAATACACGTCACTGGCGTCTTAAACAAGTAGAGTGCCTAAAGTCGTAAATCATTTTAACGACGTCGTAAAAATTTTATGGCACAGTGGACCGAATAAGTATTTAAGGAATGTATTAGATAATACAAAGCACAATAGTATACTGGATCGGCATTCCAGTTGCTGGCACGGCACGGGCGTTGCCGGCTCTTCAAAATTTTCTTAAGTATAGTAACATACATAAAATTGTTTGAATTTAGAATTATTTTTTTCCAGCAATTTTAAAGGCTTTATTTTAATGCTAACTAATAAATTTATATCTATGTATTTTTTTTTTAAATATTTCCAAACTAGCTTTCTAAGAACGTCACGAACTAACAGTTTACTGAAGTATGAAGTATACTTGTATAAGTGAGCTTAGCAATTTTAGAAAATATATCTGACAACCTCGCTTTTTTCTACCTATTTCCAATTGAGAATAGAAATAGAATATATTATTTATTTTTTATGTAAAATGAAGGAACCGTGTTAATTGTACTTGGCAAGAATGAAAAATAGTTAGGTACTTTACAACCAATTAAAATAAAAATACGGTGTTCCTATCTTACTTTTCAGATTATTGTGTTATTTTTCCACTTTTTTCCTCAATACGAAAAATTGAGTAGTATGAACGAACTGGGTTGAAAAAATATGATGTTCATAATGGATTACTAGTTGTTTTTCGTTTTCACAGCTCATTAAGCTTTAAAAGAATTGAGACATCACGTCATGGGCATCTAGATTTTTTGTAATAAAATGCATTTTACCTTTTAGTTAAGAAAGAGATGTTACCATGCCGTACATGGTTGAAAAGAGAATTCTAAGAGGAATAAGATAAGTTAAAAAATTACACGATTCTATTTGACATTAGAAATTTTGCTGATTAATCGACTGCCGATTAAACCGAGTTGTAAATAATGTCTGTTGGTTAAAAAAAACTTATCGATAGTTACATAACTCTTATAAATTTCAAATTTCTGTAGGTATTGATAAATAAAGAAATTAGATGTTATTACAAGTCTGAGTCACCCTGTATATTAGCATCAGTTTTGAACAAACATTTTTTGTTAATTAGTTGGCGTTTAAGAACGTTTCAGAATTAAGTTAATACATCAGAAAAGTGTAAGTTTGAGAAACAGTTATATCACCTAAATGTAGAAAGTGTTCCAATTATCACCTGTTGTGTAGGAGAATCGTATATCTAGAATATGGAATCATTAGTGAGTAAAGATAGCCAAACTGTGCCAAGGGCGTAGCCAGGGGGGCGATCGCCCCCCCCCCAAAGGGTCAAGTAAAAACCAAAATACTCGGGGGAATGCGGTTGCCGTTGGCTGTAGCGACTTTTTTTTTTGTTTTTTGGCTTTTTTTGTTTAATCTGCAACGATCGCCCCCTCCAAAGGGTCAAGTAAAAACCGAAATACTCGGGGGAATGCGGTTGCCGTTGGTTGTAGTGACCTTTTTTTTTTTTTGGCTTTTTTGTTTTATCTGCAGCGATCGCCTCCCTAAAGGGTCAAGTAAACACCAAAATACTCGGGGGCTTTCGGTTGCCGTTGCCTCTACTGACTTTTTTTGTTTTTCTTGTTTCATCTGAATTGAGCACCCCCCCCCCCCCCCCCAAAGATAACTACTGGCTACGCCCTTGAACTGTGCCGCGGGACGGTTAACTATCACGAACTGGATAATATTAATAAAAACTTTGTATCATCAGTTCTATAGTTGTCTCCAAGTGTCTTTTTCGCTGTGGCAAAAATATACTAGACGCAGAAATTAAGGGATATAAAAAAATCCCAAATTTTTAGGTGATTTTCAAAAAGCTGTAACTTGGGGAAATATGGTCGTAGGGAAAAGAAAAAAAATGAAATTGAAGCTCCAAGTTTCTAATGTTTGGGTCTTGAGTTTAATTTTTTTTTGCATCAGCAGTTTTTGAGTAATCATAAGAAAACCATCGACATTTTTTTTAAATTGTTGCTTGTCCTTTAAAAGGTCCACGGACATCAAACATTTTTTTCGATATGTTCATCATAAAGGTCTTTTAGATAATTTAATTCTCTTTAATTTGACCTGTTACTGAGCCCACTATGATTTTTCGCTGTTATCGCCGTTCAAAGCAAAAATGTTGTTCACTTTAATAAAATCAATTAGTTGGGAAATAATGAAGTTACAGAAAATTCGGGCTTTGAAAACTGCAAGGTTTCCATTACAAGTAGTAGTGATTGTTTTTTTTTTCTAAAAAATCAATTTTTCGAAACAAAATTGTCGATTGAAGAAGAGGGAAAAAATTGCATAATAGGGATATTTGCATGACTTGGCATAACTTTGCAAATAATCGGTAAACTGATATTGATTACAACTTTTCAATCTTAAAGTACCCCAAAGAAATCCTGATAGTTTCAAAGCGCTGCGGTTTTTCTTTCATAATGCTAGGAATGATTGAAATTGTCGTTTGTGCTTGTAGTTAAACGAAACGCGCGAAATATTCGGAAATATTCAGTTTATACATTATACATTTCTATGAGCGTTGTAAAACCTATTATTATCAGCAAGTATCACAGCTCCGTATTGCACGAACTTAGGCATCACAATATCAAAGCACCGACATAAATGTCCCTTTTTTTATTAGCCTCTTTTCGCTGGGTTCGTCTCGATCCGCCCTATTACTTAGACCTGAATACATACATAATATGTTCTAAATGAGAAATGTATAAAATGTTGCCTTTAAATCTGTTTATAGTCGTATTTTGGTTCGGTTTAATAAAACGATGTATTTTTTATTTCTCTGTTAACAGTAATTTACGTTGAAAAGTCCATAACACGAATTTTATAACTTGTGAGTAATCTCACCGAAATTAACATGTTTTACATTACATACAAAATATGTGTATTTAGTTCATCTTTGGCGTTTGTTATGTCGCTTAACTAGTTGGTATTTTTTGAAGAAGTTAGAATATAGGAATGTTTCGCAGAAAGGTAAATTATATTTATAGATATTATTTAAGTTGATTAGACATACAGTGAGGGTAAAAAGTAAGGAAAGGTGCTTGTACATACATATACGTATCTTGAAATATTTGTTACTTTAAAAACATGTTTTGTCAAATGTTCTCGAGAGTATTTTTTGCCATAGACCTTTTAATGTAAACAAGTTCTTGCTGCGACAACCGACGTTACTTTTTTGAATGATATGATGATGTTCTTTGCATTTTTGGAAAGAGCATATATTCCTGGATACGGCGACCATAAAATTATAATAGGGTCTCATTAGAAAAAAAATTGAGAAAAAAAAACTTGGAGCTGTCAAGTAGAAACTCAGTTATCTGCATTTTGTCAGCCTTGTAGATAGGTGAAGATAGAAAAAAACAGTTTTGTAATAGGTTTAGTAAGTGTAATAAGTTTAATAATAATAATTACACAGGTCTACAAAAAAAAGTTCTGTCTGCAATCAGACCCATCATTTCCTATGTATTTGATGCACTGAAACCCAATTTGGCAAAAAAAATTCTACCGCATCAGTTTTTTTCTACACCCCCATATAACCCTCATAAACTCTAATAGAGGCAATTTTTCGAAAAAATGTCATTAATTGTTTTTTATGACCTTTATTGAAATTGAAATAACCTTAAAAACCGACAAATTTTACTGTTTTAAATCTCTATCCCGAGCTAGCCCTCGTTATTTAACAATTTTCGAAATTTTTACTTTTATTCGACCTTGCCATGACCTTGTTGACAAGTACCATTTTGGACGTAATATTTGTCGCTCTTTTTCAAATCCGGGGTCAAAAATAGTTGTTTCCATTTGAAAAAGTTGTTTTGACCTTCAAATAACCCTCAAGGCCAACGTCGAGGTCAAAAAGGTTACGGTCGTACTTCCCCCTCCTTGCCCACAACTTCTGTATACAACTTTTTTATTTTTCCGCTTACCGGCCGAGTTATTTCCTATTAAAGGTTAAAATGGTCCACCCGGTATAACAGTTACAAAAACCAAAACAAGAAAAAGAACAAAAATAGATATAAATAAAAAAGATCTAAGTAGCTCCTTCACAAATATAACAACATCTACAACAAAATAGTAATGAGTATCCTAAAAAACGTAGGAATATGAATTTAATATCAATTTTTTACGTTTTAGTGAAATTTGACAGCTGTCATTAAGTCGAAATTTATTTTTGACTTCAGATTCGTGATCAGCGACCCAAAAAACCAAAATAAAGGTCATAAAAAACGATTAATGAAATTTTTTTCGAAAAATTTCCTTTATTAGAGTTTATGAGGGTTATATGGGGGTGTATAAAAAAAACTGATGCGGTAGAATTTTTTTTGCCAAATTTGGTTTCAGTGCATTAAAATACATAGGAAATGATGGGTCTGATTGCAAAGACAGAACTTTTTTTTTGTAGACCTGTGTTATTATGGAATCATTAAGCGAAAAGTAGAGAACTGACATTTTAATGATGGTGGACTATTGTAACAGGAAACGCACTAAAAATGTACAAGTAGCTTCATCTGAGAATAGAATTTTTTCTGTCAAATTTCGGATCTTTGTGTACTTAATGATAGTATTAATGATAGTATGGCAAAAACACACTTCTAAAAATCGCCGTTTTCAAGTTCTTGTACCAGCAGTACATTATAAGGGTGGTACCTTTCTTTTTTGGTAAATTTACCATCTACTTTTGCGAAACATGATGTCCATCAACTTATCTTTTAGACAAATGTGGATTTTTTTACAATGATAAGGCATCTAATGCGTTGTTCCCTGCTACAGCTGTTTTTGGTCTTCCCGTTCGAGCTTTATCTTTGACGCTACCAGTTTGCAGAAATTTATTTAGTAATTTTGAAACGTATCTTTCATTAATATGTGGCCTATTCGAATAAAGTTCATGAAACAGGGTGCACAGTTCTTGATAAGTGCGTTTATCACCATAACCCATCGTCATTAAAATTTCTCTGCTTTTCGTTTAATGCTGCCATAATAATAATTTTATTAAACTATAGAACAGTTGCGCTCGCTTGATAAGTATACAGCAATTTTCTCTAACTTGTTTTAAACCCTTACATTAAGCCTCTGACAACTTTTGGTTCTGTAATATAAGGAAAACCACGAATATAGTCGTTAACCTCCTTTCTTACGAGGTATGTCGTTTTTGCTTACAATTTATCTACAGCAACAACAGCAAGGGTTGTAGCAGAAAAAGGGTATTTTGAGTTCGGACAAATGACATTTTCTTCTATGAGTCGACAATATGAAACAGCAAAAATCTCAAAATTAATTTTTTAGACATTAGTCGCGTTCATTCCGAGCTGGTCACATATACAGGGTCGGTAAAGGCAGATCTTTGGTGCTTCTCATTAACTGTTCATTTGTTGGTGAAAGGGGGCAAGGAACATTATTATGCAAATTAGGCAGCAGCCTAATTTGATCTATAGCCCCATTCTCTCACCAATGAATTACCATTACAATTCCATCAGATGGAAGATGTGACATTACCAACAGTGTATAGGCGCTATATTATTACCTAGTTAACTTTTTTATTTCATTTAATAGTGGTTTGTTCATTTTAATATATGAGTACATGGTGTACGTAAATAAATAACGAATATTTTATATATAACGAATATATATACAGTATGTCCCCAGATCGAGTTTAAAAGAGGAGAAAAGAAATTGTTTTTGATTTTTCAGAAAAAGTCACTCTTGATGATTTGCCCTGCTGGATTTCAAACCCCCAAAACGCAAATTACTTTTTATATAACTCAAACGGTTCTCGATAATACCATTTTTGGACTTAAAAACTAAAAACTTCAAAAAATTCTAGTAGGATTTCATTGCAAGATATCACTGACAACTGCTGACAACTAATAAGTCAGTATAACTTCAAATCGAATCTTCGTCATTTTGCTACTATTTATATGCAATAATGTTGACTCTAGAACAATGAATTTATTTAATTCAATGCTACGGAACTGGGGAAGAGTGCTATCGTGTTGTTATTAATAAATTTAACGAAAAATACCCGGAAGTTAGCATTTCAAATGTGGGAGCGAAGAAGTTCTTAGAAATAGGCTCTGTTTTAGACATTAAAAAATAAAAAAAATGGTTGAATGAAAATGATGCCGCTTCAGTTCTTGTCCTCCATTCCGTGAGAGAAACTCCAAGATTATCACTTAGAAGAAGGGCAATTGAAACTGAAATAAGTAAATCGCATTTACAGATAATATTCAGGCAGAACCGGATTTTGCCATCTAAACCAAAATTCAGGCACACCTTAGAGGGAGGGTGAGGTGAAGCCAAACGTTTGGATTTTTGTTTGGAGATGGGCAACAGTTTTAAATGACGTAGGATTTCGATAAGCGAATTTTGTTCTCCGATGAATCTACTTTTTCAACAAACGGCGTCGTTTCATCTCAGCATTGCCGTATTGGAGTGAAACAAATCCCCACTTTACTATTTCTTGTTGAAGACAATATTTCAAAAATGTGTGGTGCGGTTTCATATACAAATGGCATTATTGGTCCATATTTTTTTCAAAGAAAATTTAAATCGTAATACATATTTGGAGATGCTACCATTGTTTTAACAGATAAACTTAATGAACTTCCTTTAAGTTATCGAACGAGAATGTTTTTCCAACAAGATGGGTGCCCTGCTCATCATGCCGTTACTGTCCGTAATTGGCTCAATTCCGAATTTAATGAACTGGATAGGAAGGGATGCTCCCATTTTATGGCCGCCGAGAAGCCCGGATCTGACAATATTGGACTTTTATCTATGGGGACGTTTAAAGCAAATTGTTTATCGTGAACCACTAGAAAATGATGAAGAGCAATTAAAAACAAGGATTCAAAATGCAGTCAAGTCCTTGTCAATTGAGGAAATTAGAAATAGTTTTAACGAATTTAGTCGAATTGAAATTTGTGCAGAAAAAGGAGGAGCATTATTTGAATAAAAAAAATTCTGGTTTAGTTTTGATTTCATTTTATAATCAGTTATTTAATTAAATAATTAAAACATGAGACTGAGTAATTCGAATCATTTTGTTAGCTAACTAATTAATTGAGTTGCTATAGCATATAGTATCCTAGACAACGAAATTATTGGGTGAAATCCGCCAACTAGAATTACTTATAAACTTTTGTGAAAGTCCAAATTATGAAGAAAAATTGTATTATATCGAGAACCGTTTGAGTTATATAAAAAGTAATTTGCGTTTTGGGGGTTTGAAATCAAGCAGGGCAAATCATCAGGAGTGACTTTTTCTAAGAAATCAAAAACACAAAATGTTTTCCTCTTAAACTCGATTCGGGGACATACTGTATATAACGAATATTTTATATTCCGATATTTCGGAATATAAAAATAATGTAAGTATATTTTTTTATACAGTTGATTTTAAAGTCGATGTATGTGTATTTAAGGGATGACCGTACTTAGAACTGAAAAGAAACGATATTTTTTATTTGCTTAAAATTTCTTAGTCTCCTGGTCATTTTTTTAATGTTGTATGGGTTGATATTTTAGAAAATCAAATTTTATCCTAATATAACATGAACATCAAGAAATATTTTATGAAGAAAAATCACCATTTACATACAGGGTTGGAAAGTCCAAGATTTCAAAGCCGAGCATTAAAAGATAGAAATGAATAAACTCTTCAAGTAAAGGGAACTGACAGAGGAATATTATATCCATAGTTGCCAGGCTGATATGTCATTTTAAAACTTTTATGAGCGATATTCTCTGTTTTTCGTGATAGGGTAGCAATAAAATATGTAGGCGGGACGCCCCGCCCATAAATTATAATGCGCACTTGTGAATTGAATTATTATGTCGTTATTGGTCTACGGAAAATAAACACTTGAGTATTCCTGTGCGTACGCAATATCACGAGAAGTTAAATGTTTGGGTTGGTATTTTAGGCGATTCCGTCGTTGGGCAATTTTTATAAACGGTTCCTTAAATGCCAACAAATATTTAACAAATAAAACAAACTGTTTACGGACATGAACATGAAAGACCACGAAATTTAAATGATTTACGGGCCAGAATTGTACAAGTCCTAAATAATATTTCCCCTGGAGTGTTAGAACTAGTGTTGTAAGAATACGCATTAAAAATACCGTTCAAACCGAATATCAAACTATTACGTATTAATCCGAATAGTTGCCAACCGCAATACGGAATCGTAATTATTACGAACGCTGTCAAATGCCGGAAGATAGCGTGGATGTCGTATCCGACGCAGTCTCGGACGAAGTAAACATAATACCTACGTAATAGTACGATGATACGAACACGAACGAGGTCCGAGGGAATACGGAATACGGAATTATTACGGATTATGTTGCGATGCCGTGCCGTGTGCCGTGACATTGCGTATAGAAGGTCCTATCCGTATTCCGTAAGCCAAGAAAAGCAAAGCATGTATGAAAATTAATACGTATTAGTGAATTCATCCGAATACTCTTTTTAGTACAATTACGTATTATCCGAATATTAAAATCATCCGAATATTTACAACACTAGTTAGAACGCGTAAGAACTGAGTTTTACGATACACTAGGTTTTTGCGAAGCACAAAAGGGGCGACATTTTTTAACTTTTTTTCAATGGGCATTTTTTTCTTTCTTTCGTCTTATAACCGGGTTGATTTGTATTTATATTTTTTTATTTTTTATAGAACTTCACATTTTATTTTTCTTGCAGACCGGTTAGTTAAGGAATACAAAAATTTGAAAATAAATACAATTATGCTCGTACACTTATTTTAAGTGTATGGGATAATTGTAAAAGTTAGAATTACGTAAGAACTTCGTTTCATACAGCTACGTCTATGTACATATCCATAGCTGCGAAAAAGTACTGAGTTCCATTCCTCAAATTCGGCGATAGGCCGTGTTAACTACCCCTCTCCACTTTATATTACGCGCAGGTCTCATACGTTTCTAATACGTGCACAAGCGTGAAACACTGTGGCATCTAACTGTCTTTGTCTGTCCTTACTGGTGTCTTTTAACTTATTCTCTTCTACACATGTATCGCCAATATGTAAAGGTGCAATTTCCTAGGGTATATTATTATTATCTCCATTTCTCGTGTCCGCTGGGTGCCGCTAGGATCATATAGACATATACGTTTTATGAATTGCCAGATTACTAATGCCTGTAATTCCTAACAGTCTCACTGTCATATGGATGAAAACAACATTGTAGTGGAACTTACTACTTTTCTTACCGAGCTCTCATATAAGAAGTTATTGCGCACGTGAACTATTGCTTATTTTTTGCCAATTTCGCAGTGGTATGGAATTTTTCGTTATCCGAACATTAAGCATATTTCAATTGTGCCTTCCTTGTGTACAATTTGTTGAAGATAATGGCGAATTCTGCAACACTCGTGCTAGTGTATGTAATAGAGATCTAACCTGTTAGATTATGCTACACTTCATACAAAATAAAAACCCACCCATGATGCATATTATCAAACACATGTTTAAGTTTTAGAGTGCACTTATGTCAGATTGTTATAAAATTATTCAATAATTAGAATAGCATATGGATGTATATGTTTGTGTGTTTATTATTAAAAAACCCTTTTTTCAACATAAAAAAGATATTTTATAAATAATTTAAAAAATTCAAATATTTTAAGACATTGGTTGGTGTATAAATATGCAAATACAAAAAATGATAGTGCAAAAGGTAGTAAATATGTTTTTTTTAATGGGGAGGAAAACTTTAATAGAAAAGGCACACGGAAGCTTTTAAATTTAAAAAAAAAAAAAAAAAAAAAATCGCAAACACCATTCGGTTACAAATAGTGCAATGTAGCTTTTGGCACATAAATAGTATTTATTATAAATCTTACGAATAGCACTTGAATTCAATGCTACAGTATTTGATAACCCTCTCGGTAGGATTTGGCTCTCTAGGTGAAAGTTCATTGTTTTTTGCTTTTTGCCAAATAGAATTAACCGTAGAAACATTCAAGATTAGGGCTGCTGCTATACGCTAAAACAATATATTGGACTGTAGTTTTAACTGAATATATTATATTTAAATTACTTCTCTAATAACTGTTGAGGGTAGTAATGAATCATTATTGTCTCATTCTTGTTCAAAATAGCTTACCAAAGATAATATACTAACTCTTGACGGCAGTTGTTTAACTGTTTTGGCATTTCGCAAACGGAAGTATGACAACTATCACACTTTGATTGTTGTGAAAATAACGATTTTTTCAATGCAAGTTTGAAGCTCAAAAAAGACAGTGATCACAATTAAAGCCAATATAAGGTACAGATAATTTCAATTTGTCAACAAATGTCAAGAAATACCACACGGCAACTTTGGGTCTGTTGTCAACTGCATAACAACGAATATCAAGCGCGAAATTTAAAATTCAAGAAAACATTCCATTATAGTTTTCAATATAATTAAGTGGTGGTATCACTGGACACATTTAATAGCGTCATTGGTGCATCAGTTTTTATTTTGTACAAAATACATATTCCCTTTTTTCTTTATTTTACAAGACATTTTTTTTTAATTTTCAGTATCTTATATTCATAACATTCGTAACAATGACATCTATACAACTTTTCACTGTATCAATTTACTACAATTAGATTATTTCTTAAAAATACTTTTAAATTAAGTAATGAGACTGATTTTTTTAATTGTTTTTTATTCGAATAGAATTACACTTCAGTGTTGTCTCTTTCAAAATAACTTCCTTGGGAAGCCACATAGCGCTGGAGACAGTTTTTCCATTTTCCCTTGAGGTGATTTTTCAATCTCGGTAAGAGAAAAAAGTCACAATGACTTAAGTCACGTGAATAAGGAGGCTGAGGAGTCACAGGAATGTTTTTATTGGCTAAAAACTCGTTTACTGAAATGGATGTGCGACAGGGCGCAATTGTCGTGATCGTGCAACATCCAGTTATTCTTGATGTTTGGTCTCACACGCATGACCTTTTTTCGAAGTCTTTCAAGAACCTCTCTGTAAAAGTGTTGATTTACTGTTTGGCCTGGAGGCACAAATTCTTTTTGGACAATTCCCTGGCTATCAAAAAAAGCAAATCAGCATGCATTTAATCCTCGACTTGCTCATTCTTGCTTTTTTGGATCTTCGAGACCTTGAAGTGTGCCATTCCATGCTTTGGCGATTGGTTTCTGGGTCGTACTCAAATACCCAAGTCTCATGACCAGTAATGACACGTTCCATAAAATGGAGATCATTTTCAATCGATTCCAAAGAGTTAAGACACCTTTCTCTCCTGGACATCAGGAGAGAAAGGTTTTTGGAACCATTTTTGCGCAGATTTTTTTCATCCGTTAGTCAAAATCTGATGAACAGTGGTGTGATTCAAATTTAACTCTTCCCCGATCATTCTTGTCATCAACCGATGGTCTGAATACACAAATCCCGTATTCTGTCGACATTTTCATTGGTTTAACATCGGTTTAATTTACACACCTCGTATTTGGATATATCCTTTACGGGCTTTATGACATGTACATAGGTCCTTTATGGACTTTATATTACGTTTATGGCCTTTATGATTTTTATGACCCATGTGAAATGGAAATGGAAATGGAAGTAACAATTACGTTTATTCTACCTCAAAAACCATTACAAACGCCACAGCACATGTATATATGTATGTACATACATGGATATATACACTCCCGATCATATGTATTTGCCCACCCCCAATGGTTGAAGAATACATTATTTGAAAGTTACATTTGTCCTTGAAAATGTATGCTATACATAAAGTATCATATATTAAATTAAATCTTTTTTCAAGCTCGTTAAAATAGCGTTAGAGATTTTTTTAAAATCATTATTTAACTATTTTATTCGATTAAAAAATATTTCGGTTAAAAATTTAAAAATTAATTGCCCATCTTTAGATCAGTGTATCTCTAAGGAAAATAACGATAAAAATAATTTGGAAACACGGCTTTGTAGCTTTTTTCAAGACTTTTCAAATGCACTTTTTACTTTTTTTTAAACTATTGAAATTCAAGTATCGCGTTTTATAAGAGTAGACATTTCGAAAAATCGGTGAATATTTCGAAATCTTTACAGTATGGAAAAAAAAATTTATTTACGAAAAATGTTGCATTTTGTCAGCAGAATATACTGTAATTTTTTCAAGATTTTTCAGGACATTTTTATTTTTTCTTAGTTTTTTTTGTGATTTTATGTATGTAAATAAAAAATGTATTAATTTAAACATATAAACTTTTATTAACAAATTAATTAACAACTTTTATAGAGATTAGTAAATTATACGTAACAATAGTAACGTAATAAAATAAATTAAGTAACAAGAATGTCCATTTCATAATTTTGTTGTTAGCGTGTGTACAATATTCCTTAAGGGGTTTTGTTTACAAACATTAAGACGAGTTTTGCTTACCAAGTACTTTGTAATCGGAATTGAAAAAATCAGTCCCTCTTTAGCATTCACGAAATCAAGAACTTGAATTCACAAATTAGAGATCATGGTAAAAACTAAGAAAAAAATTTCCTGAAAAAGCTTGAAAAATCACAGTATATTCTGCTGACAAAATGCAACATTTTTCGTAAATAATTTTTTTTTCCATACTGTAAAGATTTCGAAATATTAAATATTCACCAATATTTCGAAATGTCTACTTTTTTATAAAACACGCGATAAAACTTTGAATTTCAGTAGTTTTAAAAAAGTAAAAAGTGCATTTGAAAAGTCTTGAAAAAAAAGCTACAAAACCGTGTTTTCAAATTATTTTTATTGTTATTTTCCTTAGAGATACGCTGATCTATAGATGGGCAATGAATTTTTAAATATTTACCATTTTTTAATCGAATAAAAAATAGTTAAATAATGATTTAAAAAAAATATATTTAACGCTATTTTAAAAGAACTTGAAAAAAAGCTTTCATTTCATATATTTATAATATTTTATGTATAGCGTACATTTTCAAGGACAAATGTAACTTTCAAATGTATTCTTCAACCATTGGGGGTGGGCGAAATACGTATGATCGGGAGTGTATGTATTTCTTAATTAACATTAAGGTACAAAGCAATTAGCCCTGTGCTGTGGCTTGCGACAGTTGTTGTTCTGTGAACCCAATGTTAGGGTGCTACACGCTCTATGTAGTACACATGTACTAGTGATGTAAGGAATGTTCGCATTCGCGAATATTCGCATATTTTTTGCCATTCGCATTCGCATACGTATTCGCAAGAAACGATGCGAATATTTGGCGAATGTATTTGACAAACAAAAAGGAAATTATATATGGATTGGATGGATATGGAATGATAATACAACTGATATGATTTATAATTTTTTATTTACTTATACTATTTGAATAAAAAAATGATTATGGAACAGTCTTGAACCAAAAATGTTTCTTGTTAATACAGTTCAAACACGTTCCAAAACATTGCATTTTCTTGTTAACCGGTGACGTTATTCTTCCGGCGTGTTGAACCACATTTAAAAACATCCGGGACTTGTGTTTGAACCGTTTTTTCTGTCTTTTTCTTGCAAGATCTTTGTTGGACAGGGAAAAATGTAAAGATACCACAGATTGTAAGGTTAGGTATATAATTCATCAGTTTCCAGTTTTTGTCAAATGTTTTGTTATTTTATGGTAATTTTTACCATAAGCATTGAAAATGGACCCCGATTATGCCGGTATTGTAGAAATACAAATAGAGGATCTGTTAATAATAAAGATAGAGCACATAGAACTGTAAACTTGGTAAACGATCCATTGGAATCAAAACCTTGTTTCCTTGACGTTTGGCCGTTTGAGGTTAACTCGACGGTTTAAAAATATTCGTTTTCTTGAAATCAGAATTGCTGACGTCAACCTTTAAATACGGTTTGAAACGTACGTTGAATGCGGTTACTTCGTTCATTCGACCTGTAAGGGCTCGGCTATGTTTGGTTTAAACATGGCAGACGCGAAATATCACACCTATATGACATTTTCCGCGCGCTTTATTTGAAAGTCAATATTCGCATTCGCATTCGCGAATATTGGATATGAATATTCGCATTCGCGAATGTAGAAATCTAACATTCGTTACATCACTAATATGTACATATAAATAACGCCCTTCCAGGGTTATTTCCTTCGCTCGTTTTTAAAATTAAAATGCGTTCATTAACATTATATTTCGTTCAAGTCCGTTCCTCGCTTTGATGAAAGAGTTAATGATATTATTCTAAACACGAAAGAATAAAAAACATAAGCTGTATAATTCGTTAAAAACGTAAAATCGTAAAAAAATATCTAAAAGAAAACATATGTATGTACTTATTACATACATCTAACAAATAAAAACTGTACTTTTGGCTTTTAAATGGAACACACTGTACATTTTTGTATAACTTACAAGTAATTCTTAGTAAGAAGGTATCAATCTAATTAATTTTTATTAGCATTTTTTCCAGAATTTCAGTTTTTATTTTTAAAACTAAAGTTCTATGGATGATGTAAAAAAACGTTCTATTTTATGTGCAAGAATATTAAAAAGCGATTTTCATTAAAACTGAAATTGGCAAGTAATTTTAAATTTCAAGTGAGTTAAAAAAAACTCACTTTTTCAAATGGGAATACTCCGAGTACATTATGTTTTTAAAATCACTGATAATTCCTCTTTTCAATTATGCCAAACTTAATTAAGTAATTAATCTTACTTTAACAACACTTTTCGAAGAAAAGCTCTTGAGATTTAGATTTGGAAAAAAAAGACTGAAATTAGGAAAAAAAAATTCTGACAAAAATCTATTACTTCGATACCTTCTGACTTCAATGAATGAGTCGTCAATTAAAATTAAACAAAAATATACGGAGTGTCCCATTTAAAAATTCAAAGTTCCTATTTATTTCTAGGATTTAGTTGTATATGTATGTGAAAAATGTTAAAAGACTTCCAAATGCCACGCTATAGCCGCCAAAATTTAACCAGTTAAGTTTGAAATGTCCTGATTTTTTTAAAGAGATTTCAGCAAGCTTATTTTCAATATTATTCGGTGTTGAAAAAATTTCGATCAGGTCAATTTCGACGTAAAATGTCATGCTCTTTCAGAATATGACCTTAGAATTTAAAAAAAGATTGATTTCAAAAAAGTTGTAAACAAAGTATTGGACAAAATTACGATTTATTCGACAATAAAAATTGTTTAGACCTGAATATGAAACAAGTAATCTCCGGGTTCTATACCAGAAAAAATCGCAATCTCGAGAGAAATTTATGGGGACCCATTTATTCACAAAATGGGGGCCGGAACAAATATATTTTTTTATAAACAGGTTCATATATTTATTAACTGGGTTTCCTATCTTCAGTCGTAATTTTTAATATCCAAGTCTTTCGTCTATTTATGGGTTCCTTTTCGCCAAATTCGTGCCCCACAGAAACTTAATGTTGCTTTTCTTTAGGAAACACATGACACGTTAAATGGGTATAACCCTCCCCCTTTTTAATCCAGGACGAACAGCGAGGTACACATCAGTACTGATTCCTTATTAATGGAATATTTTAGTTTTTAATGGTATAACACACAAATAGAAATCAATGGACGTTTCAATAAACAGTGGCACAGTAATTAATTTGTTGTGCGACCACCAGGTGGCGTAACGCTTATTTTGAATTTCCTATTGGTAACAGTGAAAACCCGAAACGCATATCTCTTTCTGTTCAAAAGTTTTTGAATAGAAAGAACAGTATGGTAAAAGCGAACTAATACAATACTATTTCAAATTAAAGTCTTCTATTTGAGTCTAAAGTTATAAACTTTAGAGGAATTCGCGTCATTAATAATGTATAGTATACAATCGTCTGGTTGTAATTTGAAAGAAAAAATTAAAACTTGTTTTAGGAACTGGGATCTCAGCCTCTTTCCAAAACTTCTGAAGATGTCGACGTTCAGTTACCACGTCCGCGATCGGGCACCTGGGGCTCCAAATCGGACGCCAAACATAAAGATAAACACAAGCCCAAAGACAAGAACAAGCACGCCAGTAAGGCTGACTCTAAGAAGAAAAAAGAGAGCCAAACGGGAAGCAGAAGTAGCTCTAATTCGAGGTCAAATTCATCGGAAAGGAGAAAGTCGGATGATTCAAGTCCAAAGAAAACTAATTTTAGGAACAGGTCAAATTCAGATGCTAGCAAGAAGAAGGGAAGTGCTTTTATGGCGTCAATGAAGAATGCCATGGTGGTGAGTTTATAAGCAATTATTTAAAATGTGTGCATAATCTCAGTGTCAAAATATAACCGGTTTGTTTTAACAGTAAAATTTCATTCTGCTGATAGAAAATTTGTTGTTTTCTCAGATCTTTCCATCTCTTTCAAATCAATTGTTGCGAACCGTCAGAATAGTCTGCTGATGGTAAATTTATAACCTTTAATGAATAATTTTTATGTTGGCATTTGTTGTTTTTGAAATTAAGATGTTTAACTGACTGCATATTAGAGAACCTAAAAAAAGTGTGACATAAAAAATGACACATCATCATCTAACAGTAACTGTTTGCTCTTTGTAAAAGATTCATTTAATGATGACAATTAATTATTTTTCTTGATCGAAGACGACCAAAAAAAAAAAAGTTTTCCAATATAAAGAAGAGATATGTTGAACATTGGGCTGGCAAATTATGCTTTCTATTTCAACTTGCATTGGAAAAGTCAACTGCCATGTTTTAAATAAACATTCCAGTTCTCGTGTTTTATCAGTTACAAGTTATGGACTATTTGTGATTTATTTCCAATTGCATGTCTGCATTTAATAGGTACATATATCAAACTTTTTGAGATTTTTGTTACAACCTAACCTTTTTGCCATCTTTGATCCTATGCAATTTTATAAATAACACCTGTATGTTCATATAAATTATTATAATATTAACACTATTTAATAAAGGATAACCCAGTAGTCAAATCCTCAGGAAACTTTTATTTTAACTTTTGAGGTTATACAAGCTCCTCTGAGTGAAAGGAAATCTTTGAGAGTTGGTTCATAGCCTCCTAGCCCCGTCCTTCATACTCCTGTCAAGGATTGGGAACATAGAAAATATGTATTTTATTTTTTTGTTTGTAATTTTTTTTGACCACTTGCTATGTGGACATCTTCCAAAAAAATAAGCTCATAAAAACATTGTTTAGAACTGTTAAAAAATATTCTCTGGAGTCCCATTACCACATTTTCAAAGAATTTTTATAAAACATTGTCATATTTTTTTTTTTGTTATTATTGAAAAAAAAAAACTTTTGCAACATCCCAAGAGTGATGTATTAATTATTATACACGAGTTAATATTTGGACGCCTTTCTGCAAAAAGGACTGTCGAAACTACATAATTCAAAATCTTCAGGCTATGAATGTGTAAAGTATTTAAAATTGTACAGCAGAATAGATCCAACCCAAAAGATAAATGTAGTGACTGCTGGTTGCCGAACCAACTAACATTCAATAGTGGCCGGTAAATTCATCTGCAGAATAGAACCATGTAAGTTGGTTCCTTTCTGCATGTTTCTGCATAATAGTTTTTATTGACTTTTGCAAGTAGTGAAAGGTTCGGGCTAATAATATTAGTGAAGAGACATAAAAGTGGAAAACAGGAAGGGTCCACAAATACTGATACTAAGGTATCAGCAGTGTTTATGTGTTTAGTGCTCATTCAGGCATTTTACTAAAACAAAATATGTTCAAAGTTTTCATTTAAGGGGACATGACACCTTCAAAAATTTTTTTTGTAATGTTTTAAAATGCGTATAATTTTAATAAAAAACAAGATTCATTTTGAAACTTTAAACATATATTATGACATTAAAAAATTGTATAAAAAAGAGATTTATGACCACTAGAATTTTTTGGAAAAAACAGCAAAAAATCACGGCGGGCGTGATTGCGGCTCATTGGAACATCTGAAAAAAAAAAAAAAATAAAAAGGGGTTTTAATCATAATTTAAGCCGCCATGGAATGAGTTACGAGAAAAAATTTTGGTCGAAAATTAACAAAATGGCGGCATTTTTTTGAAAATGGCCAATTTTTGGGGCCAAAATCGTGCCAAAAATAAAAAATTATAATACCGATCTTTCTGTCCGTAGTTCATTCCATGCATTAATATGTGCACAACAACATATTAAAATTTCAGAACGATCGGTCGAGTATTTTTCTTTTCCAACTCGAAAAACGTGGTTTCGAGAAAAACGCGTTTAAAGTTTTTTAACTATAACTTTTCAAGAAAATGTTACCTACAGTCAGTCGGAAATGCCTGCACCGTACAAAATTCCTTCCTCCTTCTAATACTCTTCCTCTGCATGTAATTTTTCATCCCTACGTGCAGTTCTTGCTTCTTTTGAAGCCTCAGTGCTCCGACGATTCACCTGCTTAATTCGTGCAGCGTCATGAACTTTCGCGTGCTGCAGCGAATGTTGGCCGATGGTAATGTCCAAAACTTACATGATTCTCAAAATGGACATGAATAACGTACACACACTGAGATTCATTCAAAATATACGTTTGGAATAGCTGCGTGGCTTATACGATATAAATACTCTATCATAACAATAAAACCACTTTCCAAAGTTTCCCTCTACTAACAAAATGAATTTATAAAGGAAATATATATAGAATTATACAGAGCATATGTTTGTATAAGAAAGACGCGGCAAAGAGAAAGTACGAAAATCACCAAAAATATGGCTTCTACGCGATGTGCCTAAAACGCTCGCTATATATTTTAGAAGCCGAATTTGAGGTTTATATTATTAAAAACGTGTTTTTCAATATTTTTTAAACAAGAAACAGTCATAAAAAAACTTGATTTTTTTGAAAATTTGAAGGTGTCATGTCCCCTTAAGTTAAAAAATGTTAATTTAGATAATATTAGTGCCCCTCCCCATTATTATAAACACAAGCATTTGTCCATTGTACTGCCCCTATTCGAGTCCATTTGGAGTTTTTCCCAACTCGTTGAATGGGAAGAACAGTACCATTGAGTGGCCAGCCTGATCACCAGATTTGACACTCCTAATTTTTTTTTGTGGAGTTATTTTACCTCACCTTTAAACATTTTTTCATAACTAAGAAAAAAAATTTCCAAAATAGCTTAGCTAGTCAGAGAGATACTCTGGAGATGTCCCTTTAATGTGGGTCTAAGAACTTTGAAAAGGATATTTTCAGTGTTTCATGGTTTTTGAAAATATTGCAGTTTTACTTTATTAGCGATATATTTTCACACAATCAACATATCATCTTCAAATTGGGCTTATTAGACACAGCTGTGACCCTATCAGTAGTAAAAAAAGAAACAAGTACAAATATCAGAATTTAAGCAACCTTCACATAGTGGGTGTATGAATATCTACTCTGATGACTGTACCTAATATTGATTTTGATAACTCAATATTGAACTGCAACCTAGAGTGGAATTATCCATTTGTTCATATTATATTTATTTAATACCTAAATAAAAGAGTTTTATTAATTGCCATTTCATTTCTGTAGCACTCAGGACTATTGCATGTCAAGCCAAAAACACCTCGTGATGGATCAGCTCATCCGGTTCGGGACGATGATAGCGATACAAGGTACTACCATACCGTTACGGCTGCAGCATCGACAACACGTAGCCCGATGACCAAAGTTATGGATATATTCAGGAAACCACACATTCCGCCACCGCCTCCGTTACCACCAGAGGAGAAACCCGAGAAGAAGGAAAAGAAAAAGGACAAGGTAAATAGTATTCTGATTCACGACATATAAAGAGTGCATATATAAAAATAATAATTTTAAGTTAAAACAGGGTAATAAACATGGGGCGAAAGAAATCCTAAATTTGGAAATTTTCGGGTAGCAAAGTATCAATCACATTTATAATATTATTTTCATTTCTAATGGGAGCTCATAATGCGCATGTATTAGACTGCAAGCAACAGTATTACATAGACTGCAATAATGACAAAATACGAGCCCCATCTCAGTGATAGTTTTCTGAAGAAATTTATTATGTCAAAAGACAATTTATTAAAATCAACACATTTCTAAACATACAGGAAACACTTATTCACTTTTGGCATATTAAACTATATTTTATAAAGAAAAAAATGTTTTAAGAAATTCCTAATATTGTCAATAAACAGAGTCAACAAAAATGAAATAGAAAATTTCCTTTGTGTTACATCGCCTTTTCCACTTATTACTGTCTCGATACATCTCAACATAGTGTTAACTGATGTTTGGCAATCATCGAGTGAAACTGTTCCAAAGAGTGACCACAAAAATAGCTGTTTTTTAGCCCGTTTTCTGGACCCCGCTAGAGAATTGTAGAAAAATGCTAAAAATATTTGGCAGGTACCAAATTACTCATCATGAAAAATCAAGATGAGCATATTTTTTTAGTTTTTTAAAAATTTTCGAAAATCATCCCTATTTAGGGATTGAAAATACCCAAAAAGTGAAACATTTAAATAGTATCAATTAAACTAAAAACAATATTCATTAAATTTTTTTATTGAGTGAATATTAAAAAATTAATGTGGTGTTTATATGATTGATGAAAAGTTGTGATAGTCAAAAATTCACCCTCAAGGGGGTGAAATCATCCCTTTAGTATAAAAAAATTGAAAATTTTTAAAAAATGGTAAATATATTTAGGTCTTTTGAATCGTAAGAAATTGAGAAAAAATGACTTTCTACCGATATTTATGAAAAAATAACTCCCATCCCCAAGGGTGGAACCACCCTTAAACATCAGAAGGTAAGATATTTCCATGCGAATCTGAGAAAACATTCCAATTTTTTTTATACAGGGAGGTAGACTCGACTCAATCTGTACATTCCAAATAATTTTTTATAAAAACAACCCTTCTGAAGGGGTAATGAATATTGGTAAAAAATGTAATGAATATTGTTTTTAGTGTAATTGATACTATTTAAATGTTTCACTTTTTTGGGTATTTTGAACACCTAAATAGGGGTGATTTTCTAGAAATTTTAAAAAATAAAAAACATGTTCATCTTGATTTTTCATGACGATGCCATTTTTCTACGATTCTCTAGCAAGGTCCAGTAAACGGGCTAAATTTGCCGTCACTCTTTTTTGGAGACGAGCACTCTACTCTGGAACGGTTGTTGTGGGTTGTTGTGGGAACCTCTTCTTCATGACATGCCATAACGTTTCGACTGGCGAAAAATCTATACTGCTAGACGTCCATTTTAAAAGTGAAATATTGTTTTCTAACATCCAATCTTTCACTTTTTTAGCCGTAAGACTAGCGACGCTATCTTGTTGGAAGATACATTCGATATTTTTCAAACGCAGTTCTTCAATTTGTGGTTTCAAATTATTTTGAAGGTGTTGATGTATTTATCAGCGTTCATGATGCCATCTATAAAGTGTAATTTTCCAACCTCTCTAGTTGACATGGATCCCCAAATGGTCATGGAATCCGGAAACTTAACTTTCTTCTTAAGGTAGTCATTGTGATAGACTTCTCCCTCCTTAAGTCCTTATATCTCTCGGTCTTGACTATCATTAACACAAACTTCAAATCTAGCCTCTAGCCATATAATTGAGTTCCATTGATGCTGAGACCAAGCTCTGTGCTTTTTTGCCCACAAAGGTCTATTTTTCTTCTGCCTCTTTGTTATTAACCCCTTAACGCACGTTTTTTTTTTCGGAAAAACGGTAAAACAAAATCTTTTTTTTTTATTGCTGATGATAAATACGTAAATATATGTGAATCCAAAAACATTATTTTTGGTAGTCAAAATAGTCAAAATGAAGGAGGAGGTGGTGGAGTAGGTGGAGTAGGCCTAAACACATCCGCAAAGGCAATCAGGTTGTAGACTAAACCGTGCAGGCTGTAGTGGTTAGGGTTTTAGGGTAAACATATGGCGATGAGTCATAAAGCAACATGACAACAAGCCGTCACTCAAGGTTACGTGAATTTCGGAAGTGTCGGCTCGCTTCTCATAAATTTGTAGCATTGCCCAAGTCCTGTTCGTTGGTGAATCATAAAGTAAACTAAATATTGTGTCTATCAGAGTCCCTCTGGGCATGCACAATTTGGCAATAATGCTGCCCAGTACCGCTCGGGCATGTGCTTAAGGGGTTAAAGGCTTTTCCTTTGCCTACAGATTGTAAAATTGAAAATGGAAAAAATAGAACAGTTTGAGCTTACTTTGTAAGTTTTAAACTCTAGTATTCGGGCAGCCCCGTGAGAAGTTGCTCTTGAAAAACATTTATCTGTTGCCTGATTCCATAAAACCTTTTAATTCTCCACATTAGCTTGATGATTTTGCATGATAATTTTTCTTAGAGCCCTTAAATTTGTATCGGAATAATGTGGCCAATTTCCAGTTCTCTGTTTCTGAGCAATGGATCCAGTTTTGTAGAGTTTAATAATATTTCACACTGTACATCGTGATAACTGAACAATGTCAGCAATTTGCGTGGCAGATTTGCCTTTTTGAGTGCAAGTGAATTTATAACTTTCCTTATTTCTTCAGAAACAGCCTTAACACCTTAAGTGCTTACACTAAAAACGACTTTAAAAAAGCAGAACGCTTTTTATTGAAGCGAAGGACTTATACACACAACAATTTAAAAACAAATAGAGACAACATGACATCAAAATGGAAAAGAGCAACATTTTCACACTAAGAAACAAGGGACATATACACCAGATCGAAAAAAGTCAATCATTCTCATATTATTTGTCAATGTATAATTAAATTAATAGTGGTCGTTAACATGGTCTTACAATCCATACATGTTGATTCGGATAACTTATTTGTAGCCCATATTAATTGTTGATACGCCCTTTTTATTTAATTTTTAGAACTGAAGGATTATATTCTAATGCAAAATTTTGATACAGAAGCGACCACGGAGACAAGCCTAATTTTACCCTAAAAACAGTTGAAATTCTGGGATATAATTTATATTGAGTTGATAGGCATGATCGTAGAGGAGGAGGGGTCTTCTTTCGTGTTAGAACATATTACATTTTTCTGTTATATTGAAAATTGTGAAGGAAACAATTTTCAACTTGAACACCCATGGCTAGAAGTAAATGTAAATAAACACAGTATCATTTTTGGTATATTGTATCGACCATCAAACACTCTATATAGTTCGTTAAATACATTTGATTATTGTTTGGTTTCTGCTATGCCTATCACCGATGAAATAATTATATTAGGGAGATTTAAACATTAATATGCTCCAACCAAACTTACCAGCTTGCGTTTACTTAAACTTTTAATTGCGGGGAAATGTGAGTTAAAATCCATCTCTTACTAGACGAAATTTACAGATATACTAGGTTGTCCCATAAGTTCCTGGACACCCCCTGACCAAAAAATCATTCTATAGTAACATTTATAATCAAACAACAATTATTCTTCAAAATAAATGCAATCGCTTTCTGTAATTTTCATTTTTATTCTATAACCTCATTGTTGGACCTGGATTGACCTCCAAGGCTGGTCTCGCCCTTGTTGAAGTGCTTGAACCCATTCGGCCACTGTGATTTTGCTGACCATTCCCTCGCCTTCCACTTCGCAAATTTCCTTGGCTGCCGCCCTTACACTCAGCCCCTTTTTCCAATAGTGGTGTAGAAATAAGCGAATTGCAATTTTTCCTCAGTCATTTGAGACCATAAAAATAAAATTATCAATTACAACTATAAAAATGAATACACTATTTTAAAGAGAAATAAAAATGCTATAAAGTGATACCAAACATGAACAGATTTGGATTAAATATCATAGAGAAATTTAATGTCAAAAATTCAAGCTTCAAGTGTCAGGGAACTTATGGGACAACCTATTATTTAATGGATTTCTCATGCGGAGTCCCCAACATGTTGATCGATATATCGACCAGTCCCCAATTAAAAGGTTAAATAACATACTACAAACTAATGATCTAAAACAAGTGTTGTCTGAGCCAACTAGAGTAAATAAAACGTGAGTAACTCTCATTGATATTATTGCTACCACTAAATGAGAGCATATTTGTAAAACTGGCACTGTCCATATGCCAAACGTTACAGACCATATTCTAACATATTGTTGCGTTGAGTCATCACTTGTAAAAAGTCCACCGAAAATGGTTATCTTGTGATAGTTTAAAAATTTTGCCAATAACTTATCATAAAGTCCTGCGCTGTTAACTGGTTGGAAGTAAATAATAGAACACAATTGATGAAAAGGTTACATTCATTACAATTCGAGTACTTTTTGATCAGTTTGTGCCAATAAAGGATGTAAAGATTAGTAAAGTACCATCACTTACTGACAATATTAGATACATGATGAAACTTATAAATAATGTGTCTTCTAAATACAAATTCGCTTTTAAGTATTATGAAAAAATATAGTAGGACTGAAATACCTAACCAAATGCGCGCTCCTGATGGTTTTAATAATGATAATAAGTTTATTGAATCCATGTTACATTACCAGTTACAAGATATGGTACATATTTGAAATACATAATTTACCATAAGATTTAGGTGATATCTATGCTAATTCCTATTTAAACTATCACACATTCAAAAGGTGTAGAGTCAGCAATGCTGATTTTCAGTTACACCTGTGATTCTAACAATTTAGATATTGAGGACTTGTTGATTTCACAGAGCTTTTTTTCACAAAACTAGGTTTTGACTTACTCATATTATAGGTTTCAATATATTTGTTGAATGTAATACTAACCATATTACTAAATGATGCTTTAAACTTAGTTGTTGAATGTTTTGGAATTGCTAGTTGTTCTACATATCACAAATTTAATTTGTGTATCTCATAGCGTTTTACTAAGAGCCTTGAAATATATTGTGGTTTATTTGATTTTGTAGATATTATAAACTAATACTGCAAATTGAAGTTCGAATCTGTTACAAAGTTTTAAAATGTTGTGTTGATTTTAATAAGGTGTTATATGCTCTCTATATTTCACTTCAGAAAATGCATATCTAAAACAAGAATTCTTCATGACTTGCAGCTTGTTTTGCACATCACTATTTAAGTGTTTGTAATAGACCAAGTACAATAATCAATTTGGCTCAGGATCAATGTGTTTACCAAGTTCCACTTAAGATCACTGGTACTCCCTAATGTTAAATTAACGTCTAAATTATTTTTTGCTATTTCACAAAGATACTTTGTCCCAATACATTACGCTTTGGTTTTACTTGGGTTCAGTATTAGTCCATTATTGCATGACCACACTAAAATCTTATGACCCTTTTTTTTTTTTATAAAGTTCCGATTCCACAATTCCTATCACAGATGACACTATAAATAATTACGTCGCAGAAGCCATTATCCAATAAAATTAATCATCTCTACTGATTGTTTTACAATCTACTAAGATTATGGGACACGGGTTGGACCCATTATGGATACTTGAGGAACACTCATATATAGTGTGAACCTTTTAAAACCAAGACACATTTCTAAAGCATTTATTTATTGCCCGATTTTTATCGAATGTTTCCAAATGTAGGGTATCAAAAACTTACCACAATTCTTTAACACATTTCTTAGATGTGCTTGGTCAATTTGTGCACAGTGACATTAGCTTTTGCTGGAAACTGCGTGCTGTTTTTCACAAACATGAGGTATTGTGTGACTCCAATACCTGGACCTACACTTTTGAAAATTAATATTTCCATTGAGGTAGAAAGGACCTTTAGTAGAAAGGACTATTGATCTATAGGTATCAATTTTTTTGTCGTGCCAGATCTGCCAGATCGTTTGACACCATTAACACTACCCATTGTTGCAAACTTATGAAGAAGATCCCTCAGATAAGTCCTCGATATACAGGGTTGGAAAGTCCAAGATTTCAAAGCCGAGCATTAAAAGGTAGGAAAGAATAAACTTTTCGAGTAAAGGGAACTGACAGAGAAATATTATATCCATAGTTGCCAGACTGATATGTCATTTTAAAACATTTATGAGCGTTATTCTCTGTCTTTCGTGATAGGTAGCAATAAAATATGTAGGCGGGACGCCCCGCCCATAAATTATATAATGCGCACGTGTGAATTGAATTATTATATCGTTATTGGTCTACGGAAAATAAGCACTTAAGTATTCCTGTGCGTTCGCACTACGCAGTATCCCGAAAAGTTAAATGTTTGGGTTGGTATTTTAGGCGATTCCATCGTTGGGCAATTTTTTATAAACGGTTCCTTAAATGCCAACCAATATTTAACAAATAAAACAAACTGTTTACGGACATGAACATGAAAGATCACGAAATTTAAATGATTTACGGGCCAGAATTGTACAAGTCCTAAATAATATTTCCCCTGAAGTGTTAGAAGTTAGAATGCGTAAGAACTGAGTTTTACGATAGACTAGGTTTTTGCGGAAGCACAAAGGGGCGACATTTTTGAACCACTTATTCAATGGGCATTTTTTTCTTTCTTTAGTCTTATAACCAAAATTGATTTATATTTTTATTTTTTATTTTTTGTAGAACTTCAATTTTATTTTCTTGCAGACTGGTTAGTTAAGGAATACAAAAATTTAAAAATAAATACAATTATGTTCATACACTTCTTTTAAGTGTATGGGATAATTGTAAAAGTCAGAATCACGTAAGAATTTCGTTTCATACAGCTAAGTCGATGTACACATCCATAGCTGCGAAAAAGTACCGAGTTCCATTCAAATTCGGCGATAGTAGGCGTGTAAGTAATACTCCACTCCAATTTATATTACGCGCTAGGTCTCATACGTTTATAATACGTGCACAAGCATGAAACAATGTGGCATCTAACTGTCTTTGTCTGTCCTTACTGGTGTCTTTTAACTTATTCTCTTCTACATATGTATCGCCAATATGTAAAGGTGCAATTTCTAGGGTGTATGTAGGGCGATTGGGGTACCTCTCATTAAAAATGCATTCTGCTACATGCAAATTGTTTCCACTTTCACCAACTAGAACGTGTCACTAGAACACGTACCATTCGTCTATGTCAAAGAAAAAAAAAAGGTGTTGCGTGGAGATGTAAATGTGTGTCATCAACATTTAAACGTTCTGTATACGACTTGTTACACTTAACACGTATGTACATAATATTTCTAATGGACATTGTAGAAGAAATTACTTACTAAATTATATATACAGTTACTCACAAACGTATTTGGCCACCCTAGATATTGCTAATAGAATTATTGCCTACAAGAAATATGTAGTTATCACTTACCGGCAAACAAGAGAAATTACAACAATTATATATGAACATTATGTTTTATTATACCACATAAAAAAAAGTTGTCAAAACAGACACAAGTTAAAAACAGCAGACAAAACACGCTAATGTCCTATTTATATGACACAAAAGTATTCGGCCACCAAAGAAAAATAAAATAGAGAAGGTACCCAATATCTTATTGGGCATCCTTTAGAATTCAGAATAACTTTGAGCCTATTTGGCATTGAATGCACCAGAATTTTCCTTATTTTCTTGAGAAGTTGCCTTTCATCTCTTTGAGATAATATTTTAGGTCATCCTCATACGTGCTCTATTTCCTACCGTTTATCGGTTTCCATATTTTTTCCTATTATACTCTGTACAGTACTTCGTGGTATGCCTGTGTCTCTGCTAATTTTAAACTGTACAATACCTTTTTTTGCTAAGGAGATAACATGCTGTCTCTCTGGTGCGGTGATTTCACATACTTTTGGCATTTTATTTGCGTAACAAGGGTACACTGTCTAATAGAGGCACGCAGTCTATACCAGTTAATATGTAACCTATAACACACTAATACTATAGCCAAGAACCCTACTCTCTCTACGTGCATTACCCACTGCAGCTTTGCATAATTAGCTGGCCGAATACTTTTGTGTGCCCGTTTTCATATGTCAAAGGTGTCGGTCGAAAATCTCAGCGAATGTTATATTCTGCGTTTGCGTTGTAATTATTCTTTAATCAAGGAGTAATGCAGGAACGTATTTACGCATATTATCGTTCTTAGAAATAGGAGGATGGCCGAATACTTTTGTGAGTATCTGTACAAAAACCCTATCAAAGTGAGCAGCACTGTATCAGCTGCGAAAAACACATTTTAAGTTAATACGTTTAGGAAAATTCAGTATTAGGCAGGTAAGGGGTCCACGAAAAACGTTTAGTGGTCTACGGGGCAAAAAACTGGGAACCTCTGATTTAATCCGTCAAAACTACCATAAACCCAAACAAAATTAGTATGATTGAATAGGCTTAATACCTCTCAAATGACTTCTTGTCACTTGCCATAGGGTCCCATTTGAAGTTATTGGTCACAGTGGCCCTGTGACGTTATCTGCTATGGTTACGTCACTTAGTAGAGAAGATTACATCCATTTATTTTCAAAAGATACTTAGGGGACTTTTGACTATCACTGTATAGGATATCTATGCAAATGAAATTATTTAACATAATATGCACAATTTAACATTTCAGAAAATTCAAAACGAAATTATTTAACATAATATGTACAATTTCAAAATTCGTTTCTTAATTCTAAAAAATTGTATCCAAATTTTATTATAAGTATATAATTGAAATACTGTTGACGACTAGACAGATAGATTATTTTGAAATAAATAAATATTTAAGTGATCAACAATACAGTTATGGTGCAGTAAGGTCCACTTCTCAAGCAATATTAGATATAATCTAATAATAAGTAATTACGATATTGGCAATCACACACAAGCAATCCTGTGCGATCACAAAAAAAAAACCTTTGACAGTGTGTCTCATGACATGATGTGTCTAGGTTTTAAATATATATTGCCATAAGTAGATTTGTGTTCGAGTAATTCTTTATAAACAGAATTGAATTGTTATAAAAACCTTTAATTTTTTATTACAGCATTCTGCTTCTGTACAACCCCGTCTAAAAGCACCAAGGGATGGTTCTGCTCATCCCGTTCGAGACAGCGGATCTGACACCCAATATTATCACACCGTTACTGCAGCTTCCTCAAGTAGAAGCCCGATGACGAAGGTTATGGATATATTTAGGAACCGTTCGCATGCAAGTGTGCCGCCAGAGGATAGGAGAAAGGTAAGTGAATTTTGTTGAATACTTAGTTTGGTGGTACAAAATTGTATACAGTAAAAACAATTTATTGACAGTGTTCTTACTCTAATGCTATCAACCGTGAAATTCAACAACCATCAGAAAAAGAAGGTTGGTTATTAAAGGAAACCACAGACAGTACTGATATATACTCCAATTAAATGTAACCAAATATAGAGTTCGGCAAATCAAAAAAGATATGTATTAGTCAAAAGGTATAGTTTTAGTATTACTTAAAAGGAATGGTTTGTTTACGAAATTGAATACTCTCCAGTTGATTCATTAGTATTGGGCCATTCCCTCGAAATCTGGAGAGTAGTGGGGTACAGGTTATATAAATCGTTCACTTATGTGTGTAACATTATTAACCCCTTGACTGCCACGGTAATTTCTTGAAATGTACCCTGGCTGCCGAACTTAGAGTCTTTGACAACATTAACTAGATATATAATTTCTGACGTGTTTTGACCCACTGAACATCATGGCGTTGTCAGAATTTGGTCTAGATCCTCCGAAACATGCCAACTTTGGGAGGAAAAATGGCTCAATTTATGACATTTTGCTACTTTTACCAGACATATCATTTTCAACATATTTTGACCCACTGATCATCATGGTGTAATTTGAATGTGATTTACACATGCCAAATTATCATAAAGCCTAAATTTTGTCATTAAATCACGTCATAAATCCTCAAAGTATAGTTTTCTAATATTTTATTCAGACATTATTTCTTATAATATAAGACTCAGAAAGTCTTATCTAATCTTCACATAAATCCTTGAATTTCTGAATAATATACAAACTTGGAGAGTCCGAACAGAAATGAAAACAGTTTTTCCTAATGTCATAAATTGAGTCTTTTTGGGGCAATTTTTCCCAAATATTGGCCTTTAGGAGCACTTGACATCATAATGTTCAGCAGGTCAAAATACCTCAGAAATGATACAGCTTATCAAAAATGTGGCACATAACTTGAGTGTATGAGGACAAAGGTTTTTTAAAAACCGAAAAAATGGTCATTTCCTTAGAGCTCTAGTTTGTCTTAGGTGCAAAATAGAACCCAATAAACCCCAGGATCATGTTTAGCATCCCCAAAAATATAGGAAAATACATGTTGATTACATTTTACACATTATTAGGCGTTAGTAGAGCATTTACTTATAAGACAAAGATTTGTGATCAGTGGCAGTTTGGGCCAAGTCGAAAAAAACTTTGAAAAGATCTTTGTTTTCGGCAATCAAGGGATTAAATATTGGAGCGAAACTGTAATGTGCAACGTGAAAATCAGTGAAACTTCAAGTGAGATTCTATTAGCTTTATTATATGAATTTCATCTAGGCCATAATACAACCAAAGTACACCGAAATCTAGTGGTTATGTATGGCAACAACGCCCCTAGTTTAGCAACATGCAAAATATGGTTTGCGCGTTTCCGTTCTGGCGACTACAGTATTGACAATAAACCACAATCTGGTAGGCCACTTCAACTCGATATTGAGCGCTTGCGTATGATTGTGGAAGCAAACCCATATGGAACCACACGAGAGATGGCACGAGAACTTGGCTGTAGCCAGGTCACGGTAGTACATGGACTAGAAAAGCTAGGTAAAGTCCAAAAATAGGGCAAGTAGATACCATGTTTATTAAGCGAAGACGATCGCCAGCATCGGAGTAACATTTGCACACAACTTCTCTCCCGCAGTCGTCGTTTTGTTTGGTTAAACAATCATGTTACTGGGGATGCAAAGTGGGCGCTTTATGTACGATACGATACGATTACATATGGGGTAGGTGCATGTCCTGTGCACTTAAGCCGATGCTTATTGTGCCCCCATAGTCTAGTCATTCCATTAGTCCTGTTTCCTTAAGAAATTTAAGGACAGTTTCTAATGGAGCGTCTGTCACTTCTTTTGGTTCTATTGTTATAGCCCCAAAGTTTGAATGCCTAATAGCTGACAGTGCTGGGCATTCGCATCATATGTGGAAGGAAGTTTCTTCCTCTTCTCCTCACCTTCTGCAATCCGGATCATTTTTCACCCCGATTGTCGTGAGATGTCGCATGAGTGGGCAGTGTCCTGTAAATAGTCCTACTATCCATCTCAGCTGGTTTCTACCCAGTTTTATGAAGTCTATTGACTTGTTCCAGGATGGTTTGCCAATGAATATCCGCGAGTGTCTAAACCCTGGGACTTTCGCCCAGTGCGATATATGTTTTTCTCTTAATAGGTCCTTTATGGCCCTTCTGGCTGTCCGGTAAGCCAGATCGCAGATGGAGTTCCGGCCCTATCAGTGAAACCTCAGCCCCTTTCTTTGCAAGAAAGTCCGCTCTTTTCGTTCCCTTCATGGCCTTGGTGCCCTCTCATCCACTTGATACTGTTATGTTCCACCAGTTGTGTTAACGAATCCATACAATATTTAACTGCCTGGGAATGTATTTATGTATTCCGGTTCCATGGCTGGTTCCGGAATCCATACTAGTGTCCTGACTGGTTTGGGGACGTCCTTGTCATCAGTGATGAGAAGTTTCGCTCCTGGCCAGGGTTCTTTCTCCTCTAGCACACGCGCCCACTCAGTCCTTAGTGAACTGGTTAGCACAGGAAGCCCCCTTTCAAATAAACTCCAGAGAACCGGGATCCCAGTTCTCCTCTTTTAATCGCCCTCAAAGCTTGGCGGAAGGCGGCCCTAATTAGGTCCGCCTGCTCCTCATTTAGGGCTTGATCTGGATAATCTTGTGGCATTATTGCCACTCGAATATCCGACACGGCCGCTACATAGGTGGTTTTGGTGCATGGATGGTTTTGCTATTCCACCTGCCCCTTTTTTGAGCGGACACTGACGTTACTGCATGGTGGGGATCCGTCATGTAGTAGTTAGTTCCTTGGTGTGTTGATTCAAGTATTCATAATTGTATTATGATGTATTTTCCGTCAATTATAGTTTTTGTATTAATAGTAACTTGAGTCCGATTCTGTTGCGACTCTCCGGAAACCTGTCTCTACACGCAACCACCACATCCACGTTAGTAGCGTCTGCGCATGTCGAAAACGAGTATCGAATATCGACGGCTTGGGGGCTGGGGACTAGATACTACTTGTTAAAAGTTCGAGTAAGTGTTTCCGAAGTTTCAACAATAGGAACCGTCTGTGAACTATTTAGAAATTGCGCAGAACTGAATGGGCTGTGAATAAAGTTCCTCACAAAATATGACAGTCCTAGAACAATTCTGAGAAACTCAAACAATCTGAAAATCAAAATAACAGATCGAAATATTCTAATGTGGGAGAAGCTTTTTTTTTTTTGGTATGTTCGTTTATTTGAAGATTATGTGAAGACGATTATAAACTGGAACTGGAGGATATACTCGTGTCTAATATAAAATTAGGTAATGACATTTTTAAACAATAGAAGAAAACCTCCACATAACTAAATGTAATAGTGACTTAATAGGGGATCCTCACCAAACTTACTAAAAACTTTTGTCAGACCATAATTCTTTGGTCTTGTTTAGAACCATCATAAATAAAAACTTTTCTTTGTTCACATGTGTAGAAAACAGTCTTAAGCAGTCTTTACTTCAAAGGAGGAACCACATTTTAATCATTCCATAACATTTCCAAAACTGTAAAAAAATCTCGAACATAATACTACTCGTAGATGTCAACAATGGTCCCAAAAACTTTCCTGAATAAACCCGAATAGAACTGTAATAAACGAAACCCCGAACAAACCTAAAGTTTAGTAATATGCGAATAGTTGTTTGAAGAGGATGTGCTGGTGTACGTCCTCCATGGATGGTCTAGCTTACGTACGTGCGAAAAGGCATTGACAAATGACAATATTGTATAATTATTTGTACAATATGGGCCAAATGATGTGCCCCTAAAAGTGGTTTTATCGTTGGAGAAGGTCTATTGGGACATTGTTCGATAAGAATGGCGTTAATGTCATAACATCCTTTACCGATCAACTACCAAAATACCATTTAATTATTTGAAGAATGTCTCTACGTTCCGTAATAGCTCATATATTGAAATAAAATATAGCTACAAATGGAAAATACGGAGATTGAATGAAATATGGCACAAATACTTTTACTCTGCAGTTAATAGATTTGTGAGCAATATTCTTTGTGCAATACTCGTATATACAGTGTGGAAGTAAAGTATGGAACCTGTAAATTATTTCAAAAATTGATAAGTTTTGGAAAAACGCTCGGACATGTCCATTGAGTTTTTTTTCCAGGGAACACTTTGGTGGACTTAGTTATGCCGGAAAGTGCCGCATGGAGGCGCCACAGGTCACAACTCAATTTTTTTAAATTACAAGGGGTATTTTTTTAACTTTTTTACAAAGCTCTCATTCTGAGTAATTTGATGTGCAACTTGTATGGGGTTACTTGGGAAAATTTTTGAGAAAAGTCAAGAACACCCGATCCTGGATCGACATTGAAATATTCAAGAGTATGACTACCCATAAATCGTTGAAGTGGGAATAATTCAGAGTAAAACGGTTGCCACATTTCAAAACACAGTATCCAACATTTGTCTGAAAAATTAATTTTTTACTCCGAGCAGATACAGTGTTTATTCCGCGTCTATTGCACTACCTAGAAAACAAAAAACTGGACGTTTTCCACGAAACACCGAACTACTACACTTTTCTCGACGCATTCGAGAAGCGTCGAGAAAAGTGTAGTCAGTTCGTGTTTCGTGGAAAACGTCCAGTTTTTGTTCTACGCCGAAGGTTCCAGTACCCACTCCAGGATACCTAGAAAACGAATATCTTTCATAGTTGCGTACATATATTTCGGCAAAACACAGTATCTACAATACAATTTTTGGTTTTCTACGCCAAAACCCAGCAAATGCTATTTTTCAATAGTAAAATATAGGCGAAACCTAGTATATGGTACTTACTGTGCATTGTAAGCAACATATGAAAGAGAGTGTTTTACAAAAATTTACCCATAACACAGTATGTGGCAGTTACTGCGAATTGGAAAATATATTTTAGTTAGATGGTTTTAGTCGTAACACAGTAAGTGGTCAAAGCAAATGGTAATTATGTAAGTGGTAATTATTGGTCACAAAGTTAATTGGTAATTATTGGTCACAAAGTAAGTGGTAATTATTGGTCACAGCAAGTGGTAATTATCAAAATGAAAATATTATATGCAGATACGATGCTTTTTACTATATACTTTGCTCACGTTTTATTAAACATTTATGCCAAAACACTGCAATTTCATTTTTTTTTTAAAACGAGAATCTAAATTATTGTTTACGTATACAATAACTTGCAATTATAGTATCCTAAACTGTTAAAATTGTATTTAAAGATCTTTAATAGTTCGAGGGCCATATGTTTAAAGTTTTCTTTAATTTACTCAAAACTTTGAAAATAACAGTTACTGTGTTTTGAAATATGGCAGCCGAAAAGTGGTTAGTGCATGCACACTGACACTCGTTTTTATTAATTTCGATAATTTCTGGTCCAATTTACCCGAGTAGGTGCTCAAAATGTACCCCGTTTACCGTTTGGCAATATGCCAGGCATTCAACAAATGCCCTTTGCACATTGCCTATCGTTTCCAGTGAGATCAGCCTCAGCTCGGTACGAATGCGTGCCCTCAGGTCTTCAATATTACCTGGTCTGTCCACATAAACCCGGCTTTTGAAGTGTCCCCATAGGAAGTAGTCCAGCGGGTTCAAATCAGGAGACCGTGCTGGCCACTCTACGTGACCCCGTCGACCAACCCATCGATTTGGGAATACCTCATTTAGGTATTGTCTGACTCCTAATGCAAAATGTGGCTGTGCACCATCCAGTTGGAACCATATGTCTGGTGCAAATTCACCGTGTTCTACTCCTGGAAAAAGTTCATTAAGGGTAGGTACCACTTGCGTTTGCAAGATCGCTAGATTTTGTTGTCCATTTAAATTCCCGTCAATGAAAATCGGTCCAATAAGCCTATTTTTTATCATTCCCGCCCAGACGTTAACTTTTGAAGATGCTGAGTATGGGCTTCCTGCATCCAGTGAGGATTTTCTGCTGCCCAATATCGACAATTATGTCGATTAACCGTGCCATTCAAGAAGAAGGAGGCCTCGTCGGAGAACAGAATATTGCCAGCAAAATTCTCATCCTCGTTACATCGGATTTGTATTATTTCGCAAAATTCATTGCGACGATCAAAATCATCCTCTGAAAGCTCCTGCATTAAAGTGATTTTGTAAGGGTGGAATTTCTGCTTATGGAGGATGTTTCGTACCGATGTGTGGCTAAGATTAAAATCGATGCCCATTTGGCGAGTTATTGAATGAGGATTATCTTGAACCTGGAGCATGACATCTGATTGAGTGTTTTCAGGAACAGGTGGTCTGCCAGATTTAGGCAAATCCCTTACATGCCCCGCAGCTTGAAATTTGGCCACAATTTTAGTTACCGTTGATCGTACTATCGGTCGTTGAGGATGCGCTTCATTAAATAAAGTGCAAACCTCGGAGTGTGACCTCCTGCGGTCGCCGTACCCTAGCATCATAAGAATCTGAATCCTGTCAGTTTCATTTAGGTGTGCCTTTTTTGCGGTAGGCAAACAAAGATCGCTCTATTAAGTCTTGAACAAGACTAATTATAGAAGAAAAAGAAATTGGGGAAAAAAGAAAGATAAGGTGAAACAGAAGGGTTCGATTTGAAAACGACGGTTTTGTTATGCCTCGTCGAAGAATACAAGACGTACCTAGAATTCGAAATCAGTTCAAAGCCGACAAATGCCAAGTAGTAAGTGCGAACCGGCGTGAAGCCAGAAAGCAATGACATGTAATACCTTAGGAGCAAAAATGCGCATGCGTTCCCCTACCCTTAAAACCCACTTTTCAGCACAGGTGCGTGCGAAAACCATTTGTACTCTGAATTATTCCCACTTCAACGAGTTACGGGTAGTCATACTCTTGAATCTTTTGATGTCTAACCGGGATCGGTTTTTCTTCATTTTTCTCAAAAACTTTCCCAAGTAACCCCCTACAAGTTGCACATGAAATTATTCAGAATGAGGTCAGCTTTGTAAAAAAGTTACAAAACAATTGAGTTGTGACCTGTGGCGCCTCCATGCGGCACTTTCCGGCATAACTAAGTCCACCAAAATGTTCCTTGAAAAAAAACTCAATGGACATGTCCGAGCGTTTTTTCCAAAAATTATCAGTTTTTTAAATAATTCACAGGTTCCATACTTTATTTCCAACCTGTATGAGAAGTCTTATATTATTTTTTTTGCGCATCTCGATATCTACTGTAAAACATTAATAAACTCATGGATTCAAAGGTGAAGTTGAAAATAGTGTTTTGGACGAACTACCATTATTTATGCGTCTTTTCATTAGTGATATTTAATTATACAATTTTTTTTTTTCATTGTCACATTAAATAAGCAAATATTATTATTACCACATACATGTGTAACAGAAAGTAATACCCAATAACGTACTTTTTTTATGCTTAGTTTCTTATTGTTTGTTTTTTCGATGATATAAGTATTACATAAGAAGTAACCACGAAGAAGACGCATAATTGAATTACCTTCGTGATTCGACATTTTAAAACTAAACTGTTATAAAATGTCTTGGGCACACTATTATGACAGAAGCTTCAAATAGAAACCATTAACGCACTGCCATAGCAATTACTTTTATGCTACTTTTATCGTCTGACTCGAACTGGTTGTTTGGGTGGAAACGACAAGGAAATTTTCTAACAGTTTTTTAACAGTTTAACGTTTATAATCCATATTTCTGGCTCCACATGCTAACACACTGGCATAAAATTTACAATTATTTACAACACCAATGATAAGGAGAACCGCAAAAACAGCAAAGTGGAAGCTAAATTGGTTGCATATCTGCACTGATGTCGTTCGTGGGTAGTTCGTCTTCGAACACGTTCAATAGCCACTCAATTCCAGTGGCACACGGAGACTTGCAGTAGTCTAGGCCAGGATTTGGAATTGCAAGTTAAACTGGTTGTACTCGAGATTAAATCAGTGACCGTCAAACAGTCTATTTTACAACTTTTTTTCCAAAGTCCATAAATACTCTCTATATCGCTGGCTGCACTCTGTCAGTATAATGCCGCAATGTATTAGTTTCTATGTTTATATGCACTTTGAGCAATTTAGTTTGAAAATACATTAATACCAATTCAAATGAACATAAAAATGGCGAACGAAATATACATACAGGGTGCTTCATAAATAATCTGAAAAACTGAAGGAGATACTTCCTCAAGTGATTTCATGAAAAAAAGGTCATACAAAGTTTTTTTCGTAAGTGACTGAGATACACTGCGTTTTATTTCTTTTTTTTTTTAAATTTTGTTGAAAATCTGGAGTAGATTAATATTTTCTTTTTAAAATAATTTTAATAGTAACCGTAGTTTACGCAACGAAAAAGTCTATGAAAATGGACTATGGACTATGAAAGGTTAACTATACATAGTGATTTCTAATTTGAGTCATATTTGTAACAGCGTGTAGAACTATTCAAAACAAACTTTTTTTCTAAATAACGTTTTTCAAAAAAAAAATCGAATTCACTTACTATTGGGGCCTGGCTACAGCCGAGCTCTCGTGCTATCTTTTATATGATTCCATACGGGTTTGCTTCGACAATCGTACATAAGCGCTCGATATCCAGTTGAGGTGGCCTACCAGATCGTGGTTTGTCGTCGATGCTGTAGTCACCAGATCGGAAGCGCTCGAACCATTTTTTGCATGTTGCTGAACTAGGGACGTTGTCGCCATACGCGGCCACTAGATTTCGGTGTATTTGGTTGTATTATGGCCTAAACGAAGTTAATGTAATAAAGCAGATCGAATCTCACTTGATGTTACGCTCATTTCCACGTTGCACATTACAGTTCGACTTTGAGGTTTAATAATAATGTTATCGCTAGGGTCCGAAGAATTGTGCTACAACGCAGGATCGGATCTCGTAATCCGTCATGTCATTGACGAAAGGACAAGAGACCAAAAAAGACAGGAGTAAAAATGTGTTAATAATGTACATACCTATTGCTTGTGTCATTCAGAAACACCGACTGTCTTCATTACTTGAGCGTACTTTGCTACAACCAGTAGTTTTTCTGCATTTCTTTTTCGTTAAACGTGAGCTATTTGGTCTGTACATATGGTTGTAGGAGGAAAATGATCGTTCTACATCTATTGAAGTTAAAAGAGCAAATTGAAAATATTTCAAATGGACAGAGGACGACACACTACGCATATTATTTTCACGAATTTCGCACAGTTGGTTTTCACACAGCAACATCAGTACATTATAATTTTTTAAATTACATTTTAGCCGTTGTTTGTATAAAACATATTTAATAGCTATCAATATCAGAGGCGAAATATCTGAAACACCCCAAAATTCGTATCAGAACATTAACGACCTGATTACCACAAAAATCTGTTTTTTTACGTCCACTGTCAGCCACAGAAATTTATTGCGTATGTCTTCTTTGATATTTCTGATGACACGTTGATATGTCTTCTGTAACAACGCGTAAATATGTCTTCTGTTCAATGCGCAAAACATTGTGCACAAATGAAACCAAAATTCCTGTTTTCTAACAGTACCAGTAAATCGAATCTAAATGTCTTTCACACTCTCGGCGTCTATGAAATGAATAAATTAATCGACGATTGTGACGAATACGTAAAATATTTTTGTTGTAGGAGGAAAATGATCGTTCTACATCTATTGAAGTTAAAAGAGCAAATTGAAAATATTTCAAATGGACAGAGGACGACACACTACGCATATTATTTTCACGAATTTCGCACAGTTGGTTTTCACACAGCAACATCAGTACATTATAATTTTTTAAATTACATTTTAGCCGTTGTTTGTATAAAACATATTTAATAGCTATCAATATCAGAGGCGAAATATCTGAAACACCCAAAATTCGTATCAGAACATTAACGACCTGATTACCACAAAAATCTGGTTTTTTTTTCGTCCACTGTCAGCCACAGAAATTTATTGCGTATGTCTTCTTTGATATTTCTGATGACACGTTGATATGTCTTCTATAACAACGCGTAAATATGTCTTCTGTTCAATGCGCAAAACATTGTGCACAAATGAAACCAAAATTCCTGTTTTCTAACAGTACCAGTAAATCGAATCTAAATGTCTTTCACACTCTCGGCGTCTATGAAATGAATAAATTAATCGACGATTGTGACGAATACGTAAAATATGTGATCCGTCTATTGTAAAATCCTCGTAATTTTCAATCATCTTTTTCAGTCTATTCACAAATTGTAACGACTGTGCCATTATTGCAAAAATCCACACAAAATCTGATAATACGTAAATGCACTACACTAACTCTAAAAATACATACACGGTGCAAAATACGTATATACACACGTTTATTAGTTAATCCACAATCTCCTCTATAGAAAGCCGTGCTCAGCGAAATCTGGCAACGTAGCTAGCGGTCTGATAGATTCTGGTCAGTTAACTTCTTTCAATGTAAACAAAGCAGTTCGCGCCGTTTTTTTTACGGGTAAAGTGTAGTGAAAATTCAATTGTTTGGTGTCAATTCGGTGATTACTGTTTATTAAATTGCATTAAATATGTGTTAGGATACAAAACGCTTTTAACGCTTGTAAAAAATAAACGCTAATATACCGGGACATTGACCAACAACTACGGTACATTCGTGTAAATCTAAAGTATTTTAAGTAAATTTAAAATAATATAATAATGTTAGTAAAGGTTGTGTACCCGGGTGCAAAAGCAATTACGATTTAAACTATAATAGTGCTCAAAACAAACGCTGTATTACCGTCTTCAAATTTCCGAAAAATGAGAAAAGAAGATCGGCTTGGATGAGAGCAATACCAAGAGATCAATGGGAACCAACCACACACAGTGTGCGAATTACATTTTAAATCTGACGATATTATTAGGTATGATAAACTTCGACAACCTGATGGGATCTGTAATTTGCTTTTATTAAGCCATCCTCGTTTGACACAGGATGCCGTTCCCTACATTTTCCCTAATCTTCCCTCATATATGTCTAAAATTATCAAACCTAGTAGAAGTGACCCACAACAAAGACACGATAACATTCTGAAAAGGCAAGAATACGAAATCGACTCTTTCTTAAAAAGTGACATTATTAAAGATTTCAGTGATTTAAAAATTAATTATACTAAAAACGTTGACATGTTGGAATGGGAGCATGAAATTTATTTTTTTACATTAAATTTTGAGTATTGTTTATCAATTAACACCTCAATAACTATAACTAAAGATCTTCCTTGTGACCTAAAACTTTCGAGATGGTCTCAGTTAACAAATTTGTTGTCAAGGTACAAAGTCTCATATGAAGACAGCTCAGAATTAATTTCAGATAATTTGGAAAATGCCCTAAGTGTCTTAATTTCAATGCAAGAGAAAGTAATTGTACAAAACTTTGTCAAGGCCAAAAATTTAGAAATTATTATAGATCAGTTGCGACAAATTATTAACCAAAAACCAAAATATTCATCTTCGACTATTGTAATGGCATTTATTTTATATAGACAGTCTCCTTCATGCTATGAATTAATTCGAGACTATTTATCAAAGTAATAAAAATTACCTTTTAAATATCAGTAAATCTTTATGTTCATTAGAAAAAGGTTGTAGTATTATTAATAGATGAATAACTGCTAGATTAGATTACAGGGCAAAAAATATTATTGGTTGTGCCGTTAATACAAATTCTACTAATTTGGCTAAAACTGTCCTTACTTTCATGATTTCTTCTCCATTCGGAAGCACAAAAGAGGTAGTAAAGCTATTACCCTTGCAAAATATTAAGGGAACTAAAATGGCGGAAATAACAAAGCAAGTAATATACTTTGTACAGAGCTGTGGTTTTGAGATTCTCTCTGTAATAACTGATAATCATTCTATTAATAGAGTTATGTTTAAAACATTATCAAAAACAAACAATTCTTTTCCAAATCCTTCATGTATGAAAAAAACTATATTTCTGACGTTTGATTGTGTTAATATTTTTAAAAATATTTGGAAGAACGGGATTAATTGAAAAAACATTGATCATTTGTTTTTCTATGACTGGGAAGACTTTAGATTTTAGACATTAAGATTTGCTAAATTTCAAAACATTAGAGATGTACATATATCATGCAGAACAAAATTTACTTGTTAAACAAGCTTTCAAACTTAGTTACTTAGTTAATAGTAATATAATATGAATGCCAAAGAACTGATACGAATTTACGAAAATGACATTTCTGGAAAAGTAACAATCGATCGACAGTCACGGACGGTCATCATGACCGAGTCTGTTCTATTTCAATCAGAAATCTTGTCGATCAGAAATCAGACGTCTTGTCGAGCGGAATGCGACGTTGCCTTTTCTCAGCACGGCTTTCTATAGAGGAGGTTGTGGTTAATCACTCACGGCACAAAATTATTTTAAACTCGGGGTTATACCGTTCTTTCGCTCCCATCGAACTAACTTACAATACTAAATTTCCACAGCGGAACGCCTCGCTACACTATGTGGATACATTGCGTATAGCCTTTCCTCGAATCCACCACGGAAGAGACCCAGTGCGTGTTACCAGGCACGGTTAGTGGCGTACGTACGCACAGGCAAGAAGCACGCGTATATAATTTACAAGGCGCTTTAAAAATTCGGTTTATACTTTAATTATTTATCATAGAGTTGTATAGTGCCGAATCTGCGTTGTAGCACACTGTCCGGACCTATCGCTTTCCTTAATAATCACTTTGTAATAGCAGTGATCTGAGTCCAGGTCTGTTGCCGCTCGCATAATTCGCATTAATTATGATGTATTTTCTGTGCACATAGCGGTTGGTAATAATAAGGGCCTGGATCCGGTCCTATTGGTAGCCCGCGGTTTGGAAGCTCTATAAATAAGCTTTAATATATTCAACGATTACAAATTACATTCAGTGCAAACATAAAATAAAAGCAGTTTTGGAGCTACCTTTTCACGAATCCTGCAAATTAATTTATGTAGATGGAAATTAGAATTTTGATTTACTAGTGTTAGACGTTTTATCTCTCATGTGTATTAAATCCTCAAATTGCGTAACACTGATAAAAAATCCTATATCTCCTTATCACAGTGTGATATTTTTCCATATCAATACAAGTTGGTTTTTTAATTTAAAAGCACAGTCAGCTGTTTCCGTGACGTAAAATTTGAGAGAGGGAGATAACTAATCATCTGAAAGTTGTTATTTCGATTTTGTTTAGTTATTATCATAACGCGAATATGTTGAATACGAAGTTATAGTATGTCTGTCGGGAAACGTTTATAAGTCGGGAATATGTAGTGTTGACGCAAACGGAACTACTGCATACTTCTGAAGTGTAAAATAATGTGAAAATAACTTTTGACTTTTGTGACTTATCATTTAGTTCGGTTCTATATTGCAATCATAAAAGCTTAAAACTGTTATAAATTCGTCACATTTTCGAATATTTAAAACTGACATGAGATAAAAGGTATTAAAAGGCAGGGGGAAATTCAAATATTACTTTCTTAACTTACTTCTTATAATTACGGGTCAGTATCTGAAATAAGTTTTATATGGAACGCATTTGTTTTGACAAACAAGTTTCCATACCACAAAAAATAGCGTCGAGTGCACATGGGTTTAAAAAATTAATTTTAGTTGTACTAGTAATGTAAAAGGTAACAGTTTTATTGTTCGCTCAGACCGTGAACATTAAAATAGAATGCGGTAATACGACCCAGCTCTGATGCTTAATAAAAAGTACAGCAATAATTAAGTCGTGACTCCTCTAATAGAGCAGATCCTCGTAAACTGGGACGATATTGGATATACAGTGTGGCCCACATTAAATTTAGGTGTCATTCAAAACGTTTAATTAATATCCGATTTAAAAACCATACCATAGAACTGACTGACACATTTTATATAACATAGAACAGGGCCTACTGTGATTTTTAATGACTGCAATTCAATAAATAATAGGTATTTTTATACAAAACATCTGAATACACCACTAAAGTCAACAGCATCCCTTAATGGGTGTGTACTAAAACTGAATCCGAATCTGACCTCAGAATTGCTCAGGTGGCTCAGGTTTTCGAGATATTTTAACCTAAAAGTGCAAAAATCACGGCTTTTCAGTATATTTAAGGTTATGTCACATCACTAGGTAATTATTTACAAAATCATTTTACGGATTCTGAAGAATCCATTGCCGTTCAAACACCATTTTTTTATCCTGTGATAAATAAACAAATTGCAGAAAACGCGAAAAAATCATTCTTTACTCTGTTTTTCGTTCAATTTTTCTGGAAATTTAGATATTCAGATTTTGTCGTTTTGAGGAATGAGAGTTAAAGATTGTGGGTGTACAATTTGAAGGTTTGGAGGTTGTGGATTTGAAGCTTTGTGTGTTTGAGGTTTGTGGGTTTGGGTCATATATTTCGTACCTGGATTGATACACAAAACCTTGTGACGAACAAAGGGCTATTTGATGGTATTCTGAAAGTTAAAATTAAGTTTCAATGAAAAATACATATGTTTGTCTTATTTTGTCAGCTATTGAATAAAAAAAACATCAAATTCTTAAACAGGGCCCTCACCACACAACGTGGATGTGGAAGTAAAAGAAAGTGTCATGACCTTGAGACCTGACGTCAATGGCGCAGGGGGGGGGAGGCGGCCCCCCCATGCTTAGCCAGCAACCAACAAAAAATCATGGTCGTTTTATGCATCTTCATACTTAATTGCATAATTTTTTGTTTTTTTATACGTTTATCATTGTTTAATAGATTAATAAAAACACACTTTTCGAGATTTTTGTTTTCACGGAATAATATCATATTGTGTATGCTACTACAAAAAAAATAAAACTTTACTGGGAGACTCGCCCCCCTCCCAAGAATGTTTCCTGGCTGCGCCACTGCCTGACATACATATCTTAATGTATTTTAATCCACTGAACTAGAATACATAGTCAGAATTGGCCCCTCACGTCACAGTTTTTTTAGAAATTACGGAAAGAGAAAACATTAGTAGACAATAAATAAATTCATCGTCTAAAAAAAAAAATAAAAACGGTTATTTTGACGTATTTTCATTTCATTCAAATTCGAATCCATCATCAAAATTAATCTAGTTTGTCTCAATCTCCGGATATATCCAAGATTCTATGAAAATATCAAACTGACGGAAATGTATTTACTTCAATCTTATGTAGTCGACTCGACACATCCTTAGCATTTGAAACAAAAACAAAAAACATATTCTAATGTCTTTAAACCCACCGAATCCGAATCCATTGTTAGAATCGAACTAACGTTTAATTTTTCGAGATATATGGAATAACTGCCTAAATAAAATTAAAAAAAAAAACGCGTGTTTTTGTCGGCCTCATATACTCCATTCAACTAATTTTTAGCACTAGAATCGCATCTGGTTTTATGACTCCGAACATTAATGTAAGAATTGAAACCTTGATGTTGTTTTTGCGGAATAATGGTTTCATTCGAAATAAGGGCTAAGAATATGTTCTTATCCATAGGGCACCATCAGATCTAACATCAAAAGCCAGTCAAATACTGACAATGGATTCGGATTCACTAGGTTTAAAGACATTAGAGTATGTTTTTTGATTTTGTTTTAATTGCTGAGAATGTTAGTCTCTCATTCATAGTCAATCTCAACTAGATGAGATTGAAGGAAATACATTTCGGCCAATTTGGAGAAAATACAAAATTTCAGTAGATTTTCTCCATAGTTCTGGAAAACCGAGATACGCTAATTAATACAGTACAATAAAGATACGTTAATTTTGACGATGAATTCGCGATCAGCAAATGAAAATACGTCTAAATAACTTTTTTTTTTTACAGATGTTATTAATTTTCAAAATACTTCTGCTCCATCGTCTATTTCCTCATTGACATCCTGCTCTTTTGAAAAGTTTTATATACTGGTCTTTTCTTTCCCTTCCAAATAAAAAATCTAGTCATTTTTTAATGCAAAAATACATAATCTATACTGGAAAGAGAAAAATGTCATAAATTGAGCCATTTTTGGGGCAATTTCCCCCCAATATTGGCCTTTAGGAGCACTTGGCTCAAATTTTGCGGCACATAACTTGAGCATATGAGGACAGATTTTTAAAAAAACTGAAAAAAATGGTAATTTCCTTAGAGCTCTTAGTCTGTTTTGGGAGCAAAATAGAACCCAATAGACCCCGGGATCATGTTTAGCATCATCAAAAATATATTTTAGGAAATCACATTATGTTGATTACATTTTACACATTATCAGGCTTTAGTAGGGCAATTAATTATAGGACAAAGATTTGTTATTTCCCGGCAGTTTGGACCCAAATGTTACCTGTTTTCCATAATTTCTAAAAAACCTGTCATGTGAGGGTCAATTCTGGCCATAGATTCGAGTTCAGGGGCTCAAAGTACATAAAGATACGTGTGTCAGGTCTCAAGGTCATAGCACTTTTTTTTGTGTGGCTGTGTTATTAATGAATTATTGAAAAAATTGTACTATATGTATATTGGATATCATTGTACAAAAAAATCTTCGATTCAGCGATTTCATGAAGATACACCAGGTATTGAGTATTTAGACCTTTGGTATTCTATATTAAAAAATATGTGTGTAAATCGCGCAATCAATAAATGTTTTAGAACTGCGTTCAGGTTTTAAATGGGCCACACTGTAGAATAATGCTATAAATATTTTTCATCATTTTGTACGGCGCGTGCGGAAATTTGAATATGTCGAAGGCCAGCTCCACTGGTATCATCGTTCGCCATCACTTTCATATGTTAATAATATGTGTATTATACGATGAATTATCGATAAGTTGTCGAAAAATGTACGAGTATTGTTTGCTGGTCCACAATAATATCCTTATTTATTTAGATAGAAACTATGAGGTCTGCAAGTAATTCAAATTAACTGTACCTAAGTGAATTCTAGTAATACAAATTCCTTATCTACGTAAATAGATTTCGTAATAATAATAAGATTATGTTGTTATTAATTTTCTTAGAATATTGTATACCGGGTGGTTCTCTAAAGTGACTCAACCCCCGTAACTTCATTGTATTCAGAGATAAAATATGTAATGAAATTTTAGAATTGCATGATAGATACATATGTACCTAGTATATGTATTTATGAATTTATTAACGTTATCACGTTTTAGTCATTCCCGATTCAACTGGAGATGGCTATAACTGCCGAATTTGTAATGGCATATCATGATTAGTTTCATCTGTTTTAATATCATTTGTGTAATATTAAACTATTGGTAACAAAAAGTTACTGTGTGGAAACGCTTTTGAGCCACAGTATTCCCATTTCAAAAAAATTAGAAAACATGAAAATTTTCTCTATGCAATATTTAAACGCTAAAAAAAGCAAAACTGTTACAAACAGTAAGTACTGTTGAAAACAGTACAAAGATGATTAATGAAAATATTTTTACATCTTGTTCATTCAAATTATAACGATTTACAAGTATGCACTCTACCAACTCTAAACACTAATCAAAAGACGTGAATTAAAAAAAAAGACTTTATGTGTGAAAATATGACAAATGGGGGTCTCATTGTGCTCAGAATTGCATAACGAATTAAAACATACAGGATGTGGTATTAAAAATTGAGAAGTTAGGGCCATTTGTGATTCAACCGGCAATGACTGAAAGATGATAAAACTATGTCAATATATAAATGAAGAGTTACATTTTACAACCAATTCTAAAATGTCATTGTTTTGTTTCTGAAAACAATGAAGTTAAAGGGGTTGTCACTTTCGAGAATCACCCAGTATACTCGTAGTTTTTTCCTAAGTGTTGTACGTTATTCAGTGTGACAAATACTGGAACCTACACCTGACATCTTCACCAGCAGTAACTTTTTGTTTTTCAAATGAAATGATTAAAATTGGTGTTAATATCTATCTATTAATTTTGGAGAAAATGTTATGTTTCAAAGTGGGTAAAGATTTATAAGAAACAAGTAGGCTTTGAAAATATTATTTACGGCTTTTACTGACAACAACGAGCACACAACGAAGCAAGAACGAAAGACAAACGAACATAATGCAATTTTTCGTGAAAACAAAATAAATAATAAGAAACACAATAAAGAATACAAAACAACTATGCCTAAAATTGGTCTTGAATAGCCCTTGTAGGAATTCGGATAAACGATACACCAATAGAAAGCTAATGCTGAAAGGAATTCAATGGCATGCCGTTTATTGCCCTATATGCTCGCAGAGCATATAGGGCAATAATTTTTCGATAAGTAGAGCGGGGTCTTGTCTTTGTGCGGCAGAGGCGTACGTTTCCTTCAGTTCATACAATAACAGAAAGCAACTAATAATTTTAGTGTAGACATTTTAGTTAGATATTTTTAATTAATGAATAGTAATTATATGTTTATAACGAATAGTGTTATTCGTTATAAACTTATACAATAAGCAACGAAAGTTATCATACACCCACTTTTTGAAGTTTGCTTAAATTCTGATAATTTTTTGTATTACAGCATTGCTTTTTGCTTCTGACAGGATTATAGCTTGTGATATTCTGCGTCTAATAAGCCGAAGTTGAAGGCGGTATGTCGATTGTGTGAAAAGATAGCTAAAAAAATTAAATTTCAATGTTTTCAAAGAAACGTAAATAACTTCGAAAATAGTAAATCCATTTCGAAGTTGTTTTACTCGTATTAAAGGGAAATCTTCAGTGTATCTATTTGACTAACTGAGTCATTTTGAAGAAAAATGACTTGTATGTATTTACATTTCTTTGAAAACATTGATATTTTACTTTTTTAGCGATATCTTTTCACACAATCGACATACCGCCTTCAACTTCGGCTTATTAGACGCAGAATATCAGAAGCTATACTCCTGTCAGAAGCAAAAAAAATCAATGCTGTAATACAAAAATTATCAGAATTTAAGCAACCTTCATGTATGTTCAAGTGGGTGTATGATAACTTTCGTTCGTTGCTTACTGTATATCACACAACAAAACACACGCTCTCGATTCCAAAACTGACAAAGTGATGAACGAATTTGCACTCGATCTGCCACTCCTGCGTATCGCCGAGACAATATGCAGGCATTCTGAACAACTACCTTTTGCATGCTACGGTAACCAATTGCTACGGTTTTTGGGTTAGACGCTTTTTGGAAATAACTAGAGCGCTTTCAAAAACAGGGTTTTAGGTACCATGTATCCTAAAGCCTACCTAAAGTTTAGGGGTATCCAAAAATCCATTTAGGTACCATGTATCTTAAGCCTACCTAAAATGTGAGGGTATCCAAAATTCTATAAATATACAGGGCATTCCATTTGAAATGACAAGTTTTGTAGCGGTCACATGAAATAGAGCACTGTGTATGATTTGAAATCAAATAAGCAACGCATGATTTTGGATACATTTTATTTGGATTTTTTTAAATGTACAATAACAGAATTATGAAAGAAACCGTCTTAGTTGGAACACCTGGTATGTACTTGTATGGAGAACGATATTTTTTACCTTAATTTTCATGCTTTACAAGATCGGAAGCGGTGATATAAGCGGTAGATAAGTACAATGTGTAAAATGATGTGTAAAATATTTGACGGTGATTTAGAACAAGTTAATGATAAAATTGATAACAGATATACACAATACATATGTGTCTTATGTCATGTGTATATCAAGAATTCGACTGTATCATTTAGTAGAATTTACAGTACATATTACTTTCTCATTTTAAAGAAAAGTAATCTAGAATTATGAGATCTGGGTTAGTCATTAGTAAAGCCGGCTAAACAGCGCAGCGGCACACAAAGTTTTCACACATCTCAACGTAAATAACAGGGTAAGTTTAACCCATCTCTTTCTAAATTGCAACAGTTTATTGTTTTCATGAATTTTGTTTTTGCACATACAAGTAGTAAGTAGTATGACCCGTACGATTATGGCCCGCCGCCCGGATATGCCGGCTTTAGTCATTAGTCATTAGTAGAATCAGTAGTGAACACCTGCAAATAACTTCAATTTACAACTTTTGATCATCTTCAATCTCGAAATTTGCAAAAACTGCATAGAATACGAATAATGATAAGTATTAAGTAATAACTAGAGCTTGGAGGTTAATAATATAGATGCATACTTTACCAGGAATGGCTCCAGAATGGGATGGTGATTGTTGTAGTCTAACTAATCGGCAAATCGGCAAAGAAACCATAGTCACAAGACACAGAACTTGCATAAACACGGTAACCGATATTATAACGTGTCGGTACTGTCATTCAAATTTCCATAAACTAACAATAGCATAGATTCAATTATGTAGTTCATATCCTTTTTTAGGCGCCGGCCAGCCGTCTTCATATAGCATCAGTCGCATCCGAGAGTAACACCAATATACGGCGTTTATTTACTTCAAAGTTCTTTTCGCCCCATAGTGACTGTAGATTGCTAGTCACACACTTACTAATTGTTTTCGCATTTGTGCCTTGCAATACCCTTGAAGCTATCAAATGCCCTTCCATGGTCTTTGCCTCATCTAGTCCCCCAACCACGTTAGCTATGTTCTGTCTTTTAACATCCGCCGTTTGGTCAATACTAAGCCATACAGGTCTATAGTTTCGGCAATTCCGAGACTATATTTTTTTGCCTTCACACAGTAGTGCTATCGTCTAAGAGTTGTTTCTGCAGGCAGACTAACTCCGCAGTTCTTTCCATTCACAGAATTCTGGACAAATTGTCTGAGCTCGGGGTGATCTAATTTGGTGAATGGAATGCTATCATCATTTTGACCAAATCGAAGTTAAATTGTCTGTGTCTTGCGCACTCTCCACTCGCATGAGCTTACTACCACTTACACGAGCTTTATGTTTGTCTGTAACAACATGTAAAACAGATAATTTTGCGTGCCACAGTTCACTTCAGGGCCGTAGCCAGGTGGGGGCGGATCAGGGCGACGCCCCTGGCAGGCCGAAATTTCGCCCTGACAGAAGACTTCTAAAAATATAGACGAAAATCTAATAAATATTTACTGTTTTTTGTAAAACTAGATAGAATTATTAAAGGATTATGAAAGTGTATCGTAAGTCACGCCCCATCCGTTAAAATTAGATTTATAGGGGTAAATTTTTACGTCGCAAAAAAAAGCGTATTGCCCACATTTTTTCATTCTTTCCTCTTCTTTTTAACGCTCGTTAACGCATTGATAATTAAAAAAGCACCAGCGGCTACAATCACATCATCAGCATCCATGTCGACGAACACACAAACAACACTGATTACTGGTGGGAACGCAGCGAACGCCGCAAACACTCCAAACAGCCCGAATTGTCCGCGCAAATGTTTGTTACAGCGCGCGCGGCGCGTTTGGTTCGTTCGGAGCATTCTGTTGCAAATCAATACGCACCTTTAGGGCAATTATCAGTTGTTAGCAGTATTTCTTTATTATACGAAAATGATAAAAGTGAAAGTGGTATTGAAATATTTATTAAAAAAAATTGTCTTTCAACTACAAATCATTAAACATTGATCAGAAATCAATATATTCAACAGTTTGATATATATGATTGAAATTTATACACACAGGGTGTCTACTTTTATTTATGTACAAATCCATAAAATCCGCATTTATTAAGATAATCCATCAAGCTTCTTTTTTTATTTATTTAAACAGCATCGAAAACTGTTTCTTTTGACCCTACCGTCGCTTTTAAAATGCATCCCCATGGCATGCTACGATTTTTTTATACACCCGATATTCAATATAACCTTTTAGCGATATTTTTATTTCAAGTCTGAATCCATAGCGATAATCAGGACTCCTCAAAACCCCCATTTGCAAAATTTAAACAAAAAATATACAAGGCGTTTCTATACGATCTCAAAGCTGATTAAAATATCGAGTTTCAGAGCCGCTAGAGGCGTCAAGCGTGCCATGTAATGTCAACATGTGAAGACAGTTGAACGTTGTCTATCATCACTTAACTTTGATCAACTTAATTTTGACCTAACTGTAGTAGACAAAAAAAAAATAATTTTTTATCTACTACATTTTTTTTTCTTGTAGTGTGCATACCTATTATATTATTAATAAACACCTACACATAGTGGACCAAAAATATTTTTTATCTACGGCACTTAGGTCAAAATTGAGTTTACCTAAGTGATTCAGATTACGTTCAACTGTCTTGACATATTTCCATGGCACACTTGACTCGTCTAGCGGCTCTCAAACCGGATATTCGAAAACACTTTGGGAGTTTTGAGAAGTCCTGATCAGCGCTATGGATTCAGATTTTACATAAAAAATCGCTAAATGGTTATATTACATTTCGGGGATATAAAAAAAATCGTAGTGTGCCATGGTGATAAATCTTAAAAGCGACGGTAGGGTCAGAAGAAGCAGTTTAAAAAAGTCAGTCAGAAAAAAAATTAAATCCATTAATCTTAATAGAAAAATGAGGATTTTATGGATTTGTATATAAATAAAAATAGACACCCTGTATGTATATAAGGAATTCAGTTCCTCTATTAATGCTTGAAGTATTTGACCCCGCTCTCTTTCTTTAATTAGATTTATAAAGTCGTTCTGAAGGAAGTTCTAAACTTCTAAAGGTGAATTAATGTACTACATGGAATAAGAACTTAATTCTTTTGCGGGTTTTAAAGACTTTGCGTTTGATTTTCCTTTAAAAAAAAGAGCATTACAAAATCGATACTTTTATACAAAAAAAGTCGTCAAACAACGATTCCTTACTTGTATAAAAAAATTGTGCACAAATAGATCAATTGTATGTAGATTTTAAGGTCAGATGGTTCACCTAAAAAGAGGAAGATTAAATAAATTTTACATCGCCTAACATGTTTAAAAAAAACTGTAAAACAGTCATGTGCAGACACTTCGCCCCGCATTTGATGGTTGATGAGTTGGTTACCCTTCAGCAGAAGTTAGGCTTAGGCGAGGGGAGGAAATTCATCCTCTCTCAAAACAGTTCATACAATATGACAAATTTGAAATACAATTGCCTTCTGGCCAATTCTAATTATGTTATGAGGTAGTCTCAATGCCGCGATGTTCTTGGCCAATCTGGTCGTCATCATTCCCTCTGCCGACATCACTAGAGCGTATGTTTCCACCTTGTCCAGTCTCCAAAATTCCAAAGGCAATTAGTATTATTATTATTTCGCCGTTTTATAGTCGCATTTCTCAACGTAGATGTTGGGAAACATTCACCCCATTCCTGCTACAGCTAGTGATGAGTTGGTCACCCATTCGTCCCCAACAGAAATTAGGCTCAGGCGAGGGAAGGAAATTCATCCTGTCCCAAAATCTTTCGTAGAACATGTAGTTATATAATTTGTAGTTAAGTAATTTTATAAAAGTTAATGTAGGTTTGTAGTAATTAATATTACCTTCTGGCCATTTCTATTGATGTTATATGAACTATCTGATAACATCTGGACTATCCCAACGATGCGATGTTCTTGGCGAATCTAGTCGTCATCACTCCCTCTACCGATATTACTAGGGCGTATATCTCCTTCTCCAGTCTCCAAAGGCTCATCAGTTCTATTGATAGGTTTTCGTATTACGCGATCTTCTCTTGTTCAGTCTTATGAATGTTGTGGGTAAGTGGCACTGCGATGTCTATGATAATTAGGCCAGTCAATAAAGCTTTTTGACATGACACGATTGATACCTGAAATCCGACTACGGGATACTTTTAAGTTCAATCCTTAGATGAAAACGTATATGAATTGGACTAGGAAATAGTTGCACTTTTTTTTTTTTAATAACAAATTAGTGAAAAAAAATTGAGTTTTTTCAGTTTTTTGCTTATAGAAGAAAAGCTATTGGAGCAATCACATCGCATCCAAAACCTTTAAAATGAAAAAAAAATCAAGTCAATCGGTACATTTTTTCGCTGAGAAAACTCGGAAAAAACGCAAAAAATTACCTTTTCTTAATAAATTCGTAATTCGAGTATTTTTTGCATTAGAAGGGTCAATCTTGTGGGAAAATGTAGGTAATGTCACGAAGAATGAGTGTGCAAAAACTGGATTATGTCCGATGAATAGTTTTTGCACAATAGTCGAATAAAGTTTTTTACATCGTATTTTGAATATACGTCGAGCGATAGATTAAATAACATTTTCTCGACGGATTCGGTAACTACAGTGTAAATTACAATTCGTCTATTTACTTTGTTTAATTTAAATGCCATTAAATTGGTGTAAAACGCCTCTGAACACCGCGGAAATTGCTGGTCGCTGCCGCCGCTTCCCCTTGCTCCCCGCCACCTCTACCTCGCTCGGCTGTCAGCGCGCCGCCGAACATTTTGCGCGGTGTTCAGAGGCGTTTTACACCAATTTAATGCCATTTAAATGAAACAGTAAATGGACGAATTGTAGTTTACACTCTGTAGTTTCCGAATCCGTCGAGAAAATGTAATTTAATCTATCGCTTGACGTGTTATCGAATATTCAAAAAACGATGTAAAAAACTTTATTCGACTATTGTGCAAAAACTATTCATCGGACATAATCCAGTTTATGCACACTCATTCTTCGTGATATTACCTACATTTTCGCATTGAATTGATTGACTCTTCTAATGCAAAAATACTCGAATTACGAATTTATTAAGAAAACGTAATTTTTTGCGTTTTTTTCCGAGTTTTCTCAGCGAAAAATGTACCGATTGACTTGATTTTTTTCATTTTAAAGGTTTTTTGAATTCTCTACAACTTTCCTATTGGATGCGATATGATTGCTTCAATTGCTTTTCTTCTATAAGCAAAAAACTGAAAAAACTCATTAAAAAAAGTGCAACTATTTCCTAGTCCAATTCATATACGTTTTCATCTAAGGACTGAACTTAAAAGTATCCCGTAGTCGGATTTCAGGTATCAATCGTGTCATAAACTCACCCCTTTTCGAGCTCTATTGACTGGCGTAAATTCCTCTTCGATGTTCCTCGTTTATCAGTATATCTGGTCGGTTGAGGTCCACTGTTTGGTCGGTGATGATTAACCTATCCTACTACAGCTACTTCTGATTCCAGCACAGCTTCTAGGGAATATTTGTAGTATGTCAAAGAGCCTTCACTAATACGCCATACTTGAGTGCCAGTTGTTGATAGACCATCTTCGCAAGTAGGTTGTTTCTGCCGAAATATGCGAGAGTATTAGTATTACTATTATTAAGGGTGGACGAACACCGGTTGGTCAAGGCAAGACAAGATAGGTTTAGCTGAAGCTAGCAATGCGATTACACTTACTAATCGGTGTGCATTGCACTATAAACATCATCGTAAACAACAGAAACTAAGCTTGTCTACACCTGGCTTGTTTTGTCTTGACTAACCGATGGGCAATTAATCACAGTGGTAATAAAACCTTTGAGAGTGGAGACATTAGTAAATATGATAACAGTTTGCATTGCATAACTAAAACATTGTTTATTATACCGCGTATTGACCAGAGATTCTATCTAAAAATACAAACTATCTTGATTTTGTCCAGGATCGTAACATTTTGTTTTATAAATGACCCTCGGACTGAAATAGGTGCCAAAAAGAAACCCAGAAATTCACAGAGAACTCTTCCGGTTCATTAAAACAATATATGCGATAAGCGTCATGATGCCGAAAAGTGGTATTTTAACCTCCAATATCTGGAAAACTATGCATTTTTGAACTTGGTGCCCATGAGAACTTTTGATCCTGTGGTCAAGAGGAACAACATATCAACCCCAGCCAATTTTACCGGGGGCACTTCCCACAAGAAATGAGTGGGGTCCTTTCTAAAAGTGATTACCACTGATTACCCATATCTCCGCTCCTGGTAGTATAAGAGGCTTGATGCCTTTGCGTATTCTAACAATTCCTTTTGTGTGAAAAAAAAAAATTTTTCTTAACAGTTCAACACTGTGTCTCGAAAAGGAAGCGTTTTAATAAAAAAGTGTATATAAAAAAACCCTACCTGTGTTTTGATGTACTATCACATATTCTAAGTCCGGCGTAAAATCTGACATCCTGTATTGTATTAATACGGTAAATTATGTTGAAAAAGTAGGTAAAGTAGTAAATATGTGATACATACATTCGAGTAATGTAACATGTATTCGTACAATTTATATATGTACATATTGTAACGTTTTATTTACTTCGGGTTCGTGAGGTGTGAAAAATTATACTCGTACTTTTAAACTAACACTATTTATTTAATTACTACAACTACGGACTAACACTTTAACTATACTAATTTATTTTTATACAATTTATATTAGAGCGTTGCACGGGACGCCGCGCCGATATTCAAAATAGGAACTGAACTGTCCCGCGTCGAAACCCCGCGTTATATCTCCTTGCGGACATTATCTAGAAGCTTCCGGGCCGATTCCCGAACCATCGGGCAAAAGCCGTGATCTTTCGACGCGGGCGCTGCCCGCGTACGTCATCGACGTTCAGTGGGCTGGATCATCGAAGCAGGCAGGGGCGGACTGGCCCAGCGTTCGTAACACTGCCCCCTCCTTAAAGACATTTCGTCTCGAATTGTATCGTCCTCTGGTCCGTGTCGATACCTGCAGAATGACCCATTCTTGCATCGGGAGGTCTGGTAGAAGAAGCAGTCCACAGTCTTCTCGTTGAGCGATCTCCTGGGGTTGTAACAGCATACCAGAATCTCAATTCCAGTAAACCGGAAGAGGACTTCTAGCATACTCCTGATCACCCTCCAATCCAGGCCATCTAGTCCGCTGGCTATCTTCGGTATCGCCAAACTGCTTATGCTCTGGGACAAGAGCACATCCCTCAGCTCGACTAGTGTGTCCCAGACAGTTTGATAAGTTGGTTTATGGTGCGATAGCTGCTTGGTCACCAAATAGAAAACGGACCTCTCTTTCTCCTGCTCGGCCGCCGTGATTTGAAGGACTCGTCCAACCTCTGGTCTTTGTCTGCGTAACTCCTCCAACTGTCCAAACGCCTTCTTGAAGGTAAGTGCAATCCCTCGGGACATTCGGAGGTCCGCTGCCACACAGTGAGCAAGACAGAAGTCAGCAGGAGTCTGGAACAGGTCACGTGGTTCTTCTCGCGTTACACCGTAGCGAGCTTTCTGGCCGTTGGAATGAAGCAACATGAATTCCTCGAAAGAGAGCTCGCTGTCTGGTGGACTGACGTGTCGAACTCTGGCTTCAGCTTGTTCGTCATTGCTTCCGGCGAAAGGGGCTAAACGGTTGAAGTGGACCACCCTGGGTTTTCCTCTTGGCAACTTCTGGATTCGGTAGACTACATCGTTAATCCGGGTGACGACCTCATACGGATCTTCCCAGGAGCTTTGAAGTTTTGGAGATAACCCACGACGACGTTGTGGGTTATATAACCAGACTTGGTTGCCGGGCTGGTACCTGCCATCGTTGGCGTTGATGTCGTAGGTCTCCTTCATGCGGTCGCTGGCGCCCTGGATATTTGAACGGACTCGTTCGTGGATGTCGTCCATTCTCTGGCGTAGAGTACTGACGTAGTCCTCTCCCGCCACATCGTCCCCTGGTGTACAGCCGAACTTCAGGTCACAGGGTAGACGCAGTTCACGGCCCATGACGATGCTTGCAGGTGTTTGCCCAGTTGTTTCGTGGACTGACGACCGGTAGGCTAGTAGGAACAGGTGGAGAAACTGGTCCCAGTCCCTCTGGTGGTCAGAGACTACTTTGGATAAGTACCGGTTGATGGTCCTATTCATTCGCTCCACCATTCCATCTGACTGCGGATGCAGTGCAGTTGTCCTCGTCTTACGGATGTCGAGTGTACGGCACACATTCTGAAACAGAATCGACTCGAAATTTCTCCCCTGGTCCGAATGTAATTCCAGAGGTACACCAAATCGACAGATCCAGTCCTTGATGAGAGCGTCCGCCACAGTAGAAGCATCTTGGTTTGGAAGGGCATACGCTTCTACCCATTTGCTGAAATAATCCATCACGACGACGATGTATTTATTTCCATTATCTGTTTCCGGAAACGGACCTGCTACATCGATGGCAATTCTTTCAAACGGACTACCCACGTTGTATTGTCGCATTGGAGCCTTCGGGTGCCGTTGCGGACCATTACTCGCAGCGCACACCACGCATTTCTTGCACCACTCCTTCACGTCAGTAGTGCAGTTCACCCAGTAGAAACGCTCCCTAACTTTTCCCAGCGTCTTCGTTACTCCTAGGTGTCCGCCAGTGCTTCCATTGTGGATCTCCTCCAACACCTCTGGCACTCTGTTTCTGGGGACTATCAGTTGTTTTCGCACTTCGGTACCATCTGATTTCTCCAGAACGCGTTTTAAGAGTCCGTCGCTTAAGACGAGGGAATTCCACTGAGCCCAGTATGACTTTACGGTTGGTGAATACCGTGATACCTCCTCCCAAGTGGGTTTACGATCTTCTTTCTTCCAATTCACAATTGGTTTCAGATTCGGGTCATGCTTTTGGTCTTTCAAAACTTTTTCCGACAGCCAATTCTTCGTTCACCGCCGTCGTTCTGTATACTAAGATGTCCTTTTTTCTGCCCGCTGACAATGTTTGCATTCCTCAAAGCAGGGTCTTCTGGATAGCGCATCAGCGTTGCGGTGAACTTTGCCTGCACGATGTTCGGTGTCGAAATCGAATTCTTGGAGTCGCTCTATCCACCTGGCTACCTGTCCTTCAGGATTCTTGAACTGTAGAAGCCATTTTAGCGCCGCATGGCCCGTTCTCAGCAAGAATTTCCTCCCATACAGGTATTTATAGAAGTGTTCGACAGATTTCACTACCGCCAGTAGCTCCCGCCTGGTAACACAGTAGTTTCGCTCAGGTTTCGACAAGGTTTTACTGAAGTATCCAATAACCTTCTCTTGGCCGTCCTGAATCTGAGACAAAACTGCTCCCAAACCTACATTACTGGCATCGGTATCCAAAATGAATTTTCCATCTGGGAGAGGATAGCTCAGGATAGGTGCACTGGTCAACGCTTCCTTTAAATGTCGAAACGCTTCACTGCATTCATCGTCCCATTGGAACCGTCTTTCTCCTTCCGTGAGTCGAGTCAGTGGCTTGGCAATATTGGCAAATCCGGGCACATATCGACGATAGTAAGTGCATAACCCGAGGAAACTTCGTAGATCATGCTTATTGCCGGGTACTGGCCACTCTCGCACTGTTTTGATCTTCTGGTCATCCACTGCCACTCCTTGACTGGAAACAACATGGCCCAGATACCTCACTTCCTTCTGGAATAGATGACACTTTTTCGGGCTAAGCTTTAGGCCAGAGGTTCACAAACGTTGAAAGACCTCCAGATTTTTCATGTGATCCTCAAAGGATTTTCCAACCACGATGATGTCGTCCAGGTACACAAGACATGTCTTCCAAGAGAGTCCTTTTAACACAGTTTCCATCAGCCTCTCGAAGGTTGCCGGAGCGTTACATAATCCAAACGGCATTACGGTAAACTGCCATAGTCCTGTACCCAGAGTAAACGCAGTTTTCTCTCGATCCCGGTGTGCCAACTCTACTTGCCAATATCCACTCTTCAAATCTAGGGTTGAGAAAATCTTTGATCCTGATAGAGTATCCAAGGTGTCATCGATTCTAGGCAATGGATAGCTGTCTTTCTTTGTCACATTGTTTAATTGACGGTAATCCACACAAAATCTGGTAGAGCTATCTTTCTTCTTTACCAATACAATTGGTGAAGCCCACGGACTATTAGATGGTTCAATGATCTTTTTCCATGTCCTGCACGATTTTATCGGCTTCCTCGCGTTTGGCTAATGGCAATCTTCTTGCTGTTTGTCGGATGGGCCATGCGTCGCCCGTGTCAATTTTGTGTCGGATTACATTTGTCCTGCCCTTTCCTCCTTGCCCATTATCGAAAGTGTCTGCATACTTAGTAATCAGACTCCTTAGCTTCGTCGTTTGATCACTTCTCAAGGATCTTGAGGACGATGATAGGAGGTTTGCTAACTCGTCTGTAATCTTCCTAACTGAATTTTCTTGAGCATCTAATTTTCGGATGACGGAGGAAACCGAGGAACAGTACCCTAAAACGATTCCTTTTCTTAGATTTACTGGGTGATGATTCAGGTTCATTATTCTCACCGGTACTGTTTTCTCGGTCAGCAACAGAGCTTTTCCCACAGCTATTCCTCTCGCTACCTCGCCATCGTGAGATCTTGGCTCAAACATCATTATATTTCCAACACACGGGTTACCGTCCAAATGAGCGTCCAAGATCACCTCACTTCGTTCTGGCACTGCCGTATCCTCTGCCAGTACAACTCGGATTGTTTCCTCCGTCCTTCGATGTAGTACGATTTCCTCGCCATTTATTTTCAGAACATTATTCTTGAAGTCCAGTTCAAATCCCTTGGTGTTCATAATGTCCATTCCAAGAATAAGTTCATCCTCAATTTCAGCTACCAGTGCTCGATGTTCAAACGACACGTTTCCAATGACAATTGTGACGTTGGTCTCACCGCGAATGGTAGCGGGATCTCCAGTTGCAGTACGTAGTCGCCAGCTGGTCGGAGTAATTCTTGCTGCTGTTCCAGCAATATCTGGTCTAATGATAGTTCTCGTTGCACCCGTATCTAATAGCAACAGTCTCTTTTCCATCGACTAGTCCATCGACAAAAACACTATTAGACGGGTGTTGAAGAGATGCGACTCGTGCAATTTTCTTTGGGGCTTGCTTCTTAGAGGTTGACGATTGCCCCTTACGGTCAACCTACTTTTAGTTTCCCGACGAGGGTGACGTTTCCTTATTTCTAGGGCAGCGACTACGGACATGTCCAACCTTACCGCAATTCCAGCACCGAATTTGCCTCTTTTCCAACATGCCCTCGACGACTCGCCTAATTTCTGCTTCATTGCAGGTTCCTTCTTCAACACCTTCCTCCACCCTACGGACCTTAGCTTGACCTCTGCAACTCTGTTTAGCAGCTTCGAATTCCAAAGCTCGCGCCAAAGCATCCACCAACTTGCTGGGACGAGCGAGAGTCAGAGCTTGACGGGTCTCAGTATCACGCAGACTATCTAAAAATGCCTGCACGGCTAGTCGTTCCATGACGTTCTCCGGCGTAGATGAATATGCCAAACGAACTAACCGCGCTATGTCCGCTTCAAATTCCTGCAGAGATTCGTTATTTTTCTGTCAGCGGTTCTTCAACTGCGAGTGGTAGACATGCTCGAGATGGGACTGACCATAACGCATTTCGAGGTGTTTAACTAGTTGATGGTAATCATCTTGTTCTTCAAGAGAAAGCGTCTGTAAAATATATGTGGCGTCACCACGTAGCGCCAACGTCAGCGCTGTAGCCTTCTCTGCCAACGACCAACCATTTGCCCTCGCTGCAGCCTCAAATTGTCGTAGATAATTGACCCATGAGCTCTTACCATCAAACTGTGGTGGTTTCATACGAATTTTCGAAATTTCCACGTGACTGCTCAACTCGGGTTTACTCAACCTGTCAGTGTCGCTACCAGGTGACTTCAGAGCGGTATTGACCACTCGTTGTTGTTCCCCACTTTCTAAACTCAGCGTTGCAATTTTTCTCTCTACTTCTAGAAACTTATTCTGGAATTCTTCTTCTACGGTAACTAACTTATTTTCCATTTCCTCAAATTTTCCGTCCACATATTCACCTATTTGTTTCTGGAGACAACTAGAATTTTCCGTAATTTTCTTTTCTAAAGTTGTATAATTTTCCAGTAGTTTTTGATCCATATTTTCTATTAGTTTCTGTTCCATCTTTAGTGGAATTTTCGACCAACTTTTGCTCCATCCCTCTTAAGTTATCAGAATTTTCGACCAATTTCTGTTGCATTTGGGTGGCATTTTCTAAGAGTTTCTCTTCTAGATTTTTCTCCAAGCTTTGCAACGCCGAATTTATATCGCCAGCAATGTCGAATAAATATGTATTAGGGTTTTCACCTTCATTTTCCAAAGCTTCTCGAAGTCTATTTTGTAGATCGGCCTTTTTCCCTGTCGTCTCGCACTCCCGTTCTTCGAGTTCTCTTTTCAAATCCGCCACTTTAAGGTCCTTCAAAAATACCTGTCTTGAAGCCATTTCACTTAATTTATTTATCGCGAATTTATTTATTTAAATGTTTTTATTATTGTTTTTTTTTTTTTTATTCACGCAACACCTGACACCAATGTAACGTTTTATTTACTTCGGGTTCGTGAGGTGTGAAAAATTATATTCGTACTTTTAAACTAACACTATTTATTTAATTACTACAACTACGGACTAACACTTTAACTATACTAATTTATTTTTATACAATTTATATTAGAGCGTTGCACGGAACGCCGCGCCGATATTCAAAATAGGAACTGAACTGTCCCGCGTCGAAACCCCGCGTTATATCTCCTTGCGGACATTATCTAGAAGCTTCCGGGCCGATTCCCGAACCATCGGGCAAAAGCCGTGATCTTTCGACGCGGGCGCTGCCCGCGTACGTCATCGACGTTCAGTGGGCTGGATCATCGAAGCAGGCGAGGGCGGACTGGCCCAGCGTTCGTAACAATATCTTTTAATGTTTATCAATAATAACATCGATGTGTCGTATAAAATTCTATCGTAGTTTACAGCTTTGTTTTTTCTGGTATGGTGTTTAGAAACAATATTATAAATTACTGTAAGTAGACCGTACTCAAGGACGCCGCAATTTGTTTGTCTCGTGAATTTGAACTATTACTATCACAATAAAAAAAAATCAATAATATTATTAGGTAATCCAATGCTTGTATAATTAATTACTCTTACTAAAATTGACACATATTGTGAATTCAAGAGGAAAATGTTTATCACTAACTTGTTTAATATATTTAAGGATACTGTTATGCACATGAAACGATATACACGGTGGAACTTTAACATAAATATATTCGCTAGCGGGGTGGTGAATGATTTTTCAAAAATACCCGAGACACGTCAACTTTTAAATGTATTTACCTACATTTTGCAAGTAAGATGAAAAATATAGCCCTTCGGGGGTGGCTGAAACCACCCTCGACATGATTTTTTCCAAATGCAACCCTATGGCTTGTGACCCCTCATTGTAAAGCTGGTGGAAAGAGGAATCCAACGCACTGATAAAATTTTAATTTTTAGTATGTTTGTAGGGTTGCATACAATTAAAACAATTTAAAAATTAAATTTATTTTCAACGTAACAATTGTTCAAAAATGTGCACCATTCACTTGTTGGCAGCATCCCAGTCTGTGGTAGGTTTCGTCCCTTACATTATGCAACATTTGCGGTGTTATTTTTCCGATTTCCTCTCTTATCCTTTCCTGCAGATCTGCTATGTTGTTGGGTTTATGATACCAACCCTACTCCTTAAGATCTCCCCACAAAAGAAATCAATGGTGTAAGATCTGGAGATCTTGCTGGCCACTCAATATTACCTCGCCTCCCCAATCCACCTACCGGGAAAAATTATGTCAGATACTGACGAACAATGGCAGCATAGTGTGGTGGGGCCCAATCTTGCTGAAACCATAACCCTCGTCGGTCAAGTTAGGGTTTAAGGGGTTTGGAAATAAATGACATAGCATTGGCATTAGTTCGTGCTGGAGTAAACGCAAGTATCTTGCTCCATTAAGAGTGTCATCAAAGAAAAATGGTCCTAATTCTATCTTGTATTATTCCGGCCCACACATTAGTTTTTCTGTGGGCGCTGAGTATGAGTTCCCTCATCCAATGGGGGTTCTCTTCAGCCCAGTAACGACAATTTTGGCGATTTACGTGCCCATTTAATGTAAAAGTAGCCTCGTCAGAAAAACTATCCACTCTAAAGATAACTGGTTTTGATCAATACAAGTCATCAATAAATCGCAAGAATTCCACTCGTCGATCTGGATCATCTTCAAGTAGCTCTTGAACAGCTTGCATTTTATATGGGCGTTTTTTCTCATATTTAAGTATTTTTTAAAACTGTTTTGTGATTAAGATTACTATCACGGGCCAGTTGACGGGCTGGAGTAGATTGGATTTTCTTCTAGAGCAAGCAACAAATTCAACTTCGTGTCGTCATCAACAACAGCCTGCCTCTTACTCGGTACTTTCCTGACATGACCCATCTCTCGATATTGTGCCTCAATTTTACTAATGGTACCTTGATTTAGTGGTGGCAAGTCAGGATGCGTTTCTCGAAACAAGCGAACAACTTCGCATTGAGTTCGCGCCCTATCACCATATCCAATCATCATCAAAATTTCGATTTTTAGCGATTCAGTTAAATAAGACATTTTCACCAATTTGAAATAACACGTCGTTTCAAACTCTGAATACAGCATACAAACTAAATTACTCTTTGCGGCCGTGTAAAAACACTAGCAAAAAATAACAAATATCAGTTGTGGCAAAAAATTGCTTGGAATTTTTTGTGGGGACATATGAAAAGTAAGGTTTACATTCCAAAACTAAACAACACACATTTTGAGTACGAAATTGTTGCGTTAAAAATAAATTAAACTATAAAAATTACGTTTTTAATTGTATGCAACCCTACAAACATACTAAAAATTAAAATTTGATTCTTCGTTGGATTCTTCTTTCCACCAGCTTTACAATGAGGGTCACAAGCCATAGGGTTGCATTTGAAAAAATCATGTCGAGGGTGGTTTCGAGCCACTCCTGAAGGGCTATATTTTTCACATTACTTGCAAAATGTAGGTAAATACATTTAAAAGTTGACGTGTCTCGAAGAATTTTTTGAAAAATCATTCACCATCCCGCTAGCGAATATATTCCAGTTAAAGTCTCCACCGTGTATGTATGTACATATGTGGCCAATAAAATAAGAGTGCCAAACAAAGTTCACCAAAATTCAATTAATTTCGTGAGTTCTTGATCAGATAACATAAATTAATTCATTTCGTGTGCACACACCTTTAGACTTCATTTCTGGAGTATTGTAAACCAATTTCATGTTTCTTATTTCCGAACACAAAAACTTGTTTACTGTTTGAGCCAAATTCCACTGGACAAAAATATAAGAGTGTTTTTCTTTTATGCCCATTGCTATTCGCATGACAATTTAGTGAAGAATACAGAAAAGATTAGACAATTTCACACGTGGTACTCGAGAGCTATAGTGAATAATGGGTCGCGCAAAGCATTGTACACCTGAAGAAACGCGTCTAATCGTACAATTAAAGTAGTCAAAACAAGACATACGCTTTCATTGCTAACGCACTGAAACAATCACCATGTGTTATTGCAAAGGTTTTTAAAAAAAAAAACAAAATGTAACAGAAAAAGCACCAGAAAGGAGGCCGTCCGAGAAAAACAACACGAAAACTTGATAATCGTATAGCGCATGAAGTTGGTAAAGATCAATTTTCAAGATCTGTGACTATAAAAACGAGATTGTGCTTTTGTATTGTACATTAGTACCCGGACAATAAGGAGACGCTTAGAAGAAGAAAGTTGTATGGTAGAGTTGCCAGAAAAGTTCCATTCCTAAGTAAGAGAACTATACAGCAAAGATTGAAGTTTGTTCGAGACAATTGTAACCCAAACTATCAACGAAATTGGCACAACATTCTTTTCAGTGACGAAACAAAAATAAATATCTGGATCAGATGGAAGATTGTATGTACGAAGACGTAAGAATGAGGAATTTAACCCACTATTGGTACAGTTAAACATGGCGGAGGAAATGTTAAAGTGTGGGGCTCCTTTTCTTATAATGGAGTGGGCCCTATATTTAGGATTAAAGAAACTATGACTAAAAGAAATTTATTTGCACATCTTGCAAACAGTCATGCTACCCCTATGCGGAAGAAAATACGCCGTTAAGATGGGTTGACCACTACTGTATGTATGTATGTACAAGTATAGGTGCAATGTGTCTGAGCTATAATTCCAACCTCATAACTCAATTAATTTTTGGGATATTTGAAATTTTCAAAAGTTATGTAAAAGTAATATGTTGTGAACGTCCTCAGACAGTACACATAATTTTTTATTCTATAAAAATAAAAAGTAACTATGAAAACCGCATAAATATTTTGAATATAACACATTGTATTAAAAATGAAGAATTAAAATCCACTATTTTTTTGTCATTTCAAAAATATGATCATATCAAAAATATTCCACAAAAATTCAACCACTTTATACTCGTATTTTGCTATCCTGAAAATTGTGTAGGTGTGTCATAATTAGAGTTCGGAGGTTAATAATAGATCCGTGTTTTACCAGGGGCGGCTCCAGGATACCACTATTAGTGCGTTCCGAAATGTTAAACAGGTCTTACTTTATACATGTGATGGTGACTGTTGTAGCCCAACTAATCGGCAAAGGAACCATAATCACAAGACATAACTTGCATACACACGGTAACCAATGATATAACGTGTCCGTACTGCCAGTTGAGTTTCCATAAATTATAAATAACTATTCTATATGTTCAGGAGTTAAGCTCTAGCGCCTGTCACTTATAGCTGCCTCTACCCATGTGCCCCAACTAGTCACAATAGGTTACGCTGGTAGTGGTATCCTTGGCAGAACGTCCGAAAACATTATTCTTCTGGACGTTGCTTTCATAAATACCTGTATCACATTTACTTGTATCACATTCAAGGCTGTCAACACTAGAGTAACAGTTTCGGCAATTCGGTGAAACCTGTGTGTCAAACATGTGACGTGTATTAAATGTCCTTGAAGCTTTCAAATGCACTTTCATGGCTTTTGCCTCATTCAGTTCCTCAACCACTACGCTAGATATGTTCTGTCCTTTAACATTTTTTGTATGTTCTCACACAGCGGTAATGTGTAAAATCGTCTAACAATTGTTTCTGCAGATAAACTAACTTCGCGTACTTTCCACTCACAGTGTTCTGGACAACTTGAACTGAACTCGGGATGATCTCATTTGGCGAATGAAATATTACGTTACCATTTTAAAAGGGGTGTGAAGCAAAAAAACAACATGTACTGAAAATGTACAGAAAACAAATCTAAGAATAACAGTGAAAATCCCACTGTTCTATTGCATTTATTAACGGAGATACGCCTCTCCAAAGATGCCGTGTCTTAGCGCGTGACGTCGCGGAGCTTGACTGGCTGCTAGAAATTGTTAAACCTAGACAAACACCAATATATACCTACACATCTACCATCTGTATCGTACTGTTAGGGTTAATGTCGATTAAACTGAGATTATGGTAATTAAACGTCGGTGTTCGATTATATTAAACGTCTCCCAGTTATAATATTCCAGTTCTGGAGTGGGTACTGGAACCTCCGGCGTAGAAACAAAAAACTGGACGTTTTCCACGAAACACCGAACTACTACACTTTTCTCGATGCGCGTTTCGCCAACCAAGTTGGCATCTTCAGGAGAACACACTTTCACTATTTATACCAAATTTTTTGCCACGGTTCACTGAACCGTAACTGTCTTAGTTTATCAGAGCAAACAGTGGACTGGTGGGTATCGGACCATTGTCCTTATTCATACTACTGTTACACTTAATGATTTCTAAACTTTCAAAAACAACTGTCTACTGTTTGTTATATTTCTAATTAATTTTAAATTATTTATGTCTATCCTATGGTTGTTGTCAAAAGCGTGTTGGGCAACACAAGATTTTTCTGTTCTGCCATATTTCAAATGAGCCATGTGTTCTTTAAATCTAGTCAATATAGATCTTTTTGTTTGCCCAATATACTTTTGATCACAATCTTTACAACTTATTTCGTATATTCCTGACTTCGTTATTGTCGATTGTAGTAGTTCGGTGTTTCGTGGAAAACGTCCAGTTTTTTTATAATCCAGGGATAATATTTTTTCGCCGCTTCCTATTATATACCCTAAGTAAATACTCTGTGAAAAAATATGTTTTAGTGATTAGGGAGGATTAAATTTTAATATCTTTCTATTGTAAAAATAGCTCACTAGAGTTTAACAGTTAGTAAACATTCTTGTCATTAATAGGTGACGTAGCTATTATTAATTTTAAATGTCACACAATTGTCCAGATTTTTAAAATTAAAAATAGGTACAGGAAAATTAGAACCTTCTGCGTAAAAACAAATTCACGGTTGAACACTTTTAACTACTTAACAATGAACCACTTTTTTGCACTCAATGCGCATTCACTTTTACGGAGAATTTTTTCAACAGCATGGGATGACAATGGATAACTCCTTGTTACCATTATTTCTAATCTTTTTATGACCAAATATGAATCGAAACCAAAGAAAAATTCGAGTATTTCCCCAGGGTTTTTCACAAATTCACATTTTTTTACATAGGAGGCTAATTTAAATAATTTTGTTTCAAAATTAAAGTGATCATTCCCCAACTATAAGGTTTACGAATGAAGTTGAGAAAAAAACAACAATGTTTCGTTTCGACCTTCAACATAACCGCTATTTGTATTTCTCTCGTTCATGGCCCGATTTGATGACGTTTTTTTTGGATGGCTCGTTATAAATATTCCAGTCGCGGTAAGACCGGTCCTGGAATCTATTATTAATCTACGTATCTACGTGCTCTAATCAACAGAACTGGCATCAGACGGGAAATAAACAAATTACATTTTTACTTCCACATCCACGTAGTGGAAGTGGTGATGTTTTTTGGCTATTGGGTATGGAATACTACTAGAATATGGACTATTTTTCAATGCTTTATACAGTGTATTCATCACTAATAAACAAATTTCCAAAAAATTCTATTTTTATTATGTTGTTTGCAGTGGAGGCTGGTGGAATTTGAAATTCTCGCATTTTCGTAAGGAAGCATGGGACCGACTTCATATATTAGTGGGTGATACTAGACCGAAGTAGAAGACTATAATATCAAGAAAACATCAAACGAAATATGCGAAAAAAATAAATCACCGATCTTGTAAACGGCTTGTCAAATATTTGAAAAATATTTTTTCCCAATTACCAAGTGAATATAAAATCTATATCTGTATCTATTTCGAAATTTTGAGATTTGAAACAGTTACGGTAACCTGAATTATTATTTCTCCCCCAGCATTTCGTTTTTGAGATTTTATAATAGCAGAATCTTACAAAATAAAAAAATTGCAAAAACTACAAGAATAAAAAAACATACACTTGGCAATTGTGAAAAAAAAAAAACATTTTGCAAACTGTTTCCAAGATATGCTGAGGCAAATATTTTTTTGTTTTTTTTTTTTCGCAAATTGTATTTGAAGTTTTTTATTGCTATTTGTGCTAAATACCTTGTAGAAAATACCATTGAAAACAGAATTCCGGATTGTACAGAAATATGAGACATGGCTGAATCAAAATCGCCATTAATTTTTTTTGAAAAAAAAAAAAGATTACTAAGTAAAACCCTAGTTTTGCACATCCAGCCAATCAAAAATACCGCCACTCCACTAAGTGGATGTGGAAGTAACAATTATTTCCCGTCTAATAAAATGTTTATTGTTGCTTCGTCATGAAAAGTTTTTGTATGACCCGAAAAGACACGTCAAGTCTTTGCATTGTCAAGTATTGTCCTAAAAAATGAGTTCATGATTCAATGAAAAATGTTTCAGTTTTTGAATTTACTTACATATACAAGGTGATTTCTAAGTTGAGTCGAAGTTGAGGTGCAGGAACAAGGTGATTTCTAAGTTGTTGTTTTTTTTGTATAAAATGTTAGTATTTTGTATGAATTATTGTTTGTTTTTGGTTAATTTAGATTAAATAAACTTTGTGCTAAATAATATGCTATTAAACATATTTTTGGTAAAAAATTAAACCTTGGCGTAATCCTCCCTAGCCGAATCCTCCTCCCCCGAGTGGAGGGTTCGGCCGTTCGGCCAGTTTGCAGACATATTTTCATTTATCCCGCAAAATTCCGGAATATGATTTTTAACTCCAGTTGTGTTTTAGATAGTCTAAGAAATGTCTAAAGATTATGTAGTAATACAATCTGTCATAATTTTGCAAAAGCCTGGGTTTTATGGATTAATTTTGCAAACTGGCTGAACTCTCCACCCTCTCCCCTAGGTAGTTTTTCTACTGTCAAGCGAATTTACCTTTTCTCTAAATTGAGGGCAGGAACAGATAAATGCTATTTTCAAAATTGATAAAGTAACTATATTATTTGAGTTTTTCAAAAATGGTATTTGGAAAAAATGTTTGTTTTGAATAGTTCTACAAGCTATTAAAAATATGTCTCAATTTAGGAATCACCCTGTATAGTGAAATGATATACTGGGTGTAACAGGATCATGGTACACCCCTTTTCTCCTTTAGTTTTCAAGATATTTAATTGAAATTTGGGATATCCTATATACATAATAAGCGACACTCTCTGACATACAAGTGATTTTTTTCCACTTCCGGTTTCGCCGGAAATGACACTAACTTTCGATTTTTAAATGGAACACCCTGTATATAATTGCATTTTTCATTTCTGCATAGTTTTCTGAATCCAACGATACCAAATAAGTGACATTTCAAACGTCAATATTTTTTACAATTATAATTTTTAGTTTTCCATTTAAGTGGGCCATGACGGTTCCGATTTATTCTAAACTAGCGACCCTCCCCAGCTTCGCACGGAAATATAAAAAATGGTTATTGTAGGTTATCCCTAAGAGATAGACATATACCATCGCGGACTTTTTTGTAGACCTTTTTAAGGTGTACAATACTGTAGTACATTATTTTGATCTATCTCATAGAGTTCAGCCAGCGTTTGCAATGTAAGCGCAAAAAAATGTGTTTATTTACGACATCACATTAGAAACCTCTAAAATGATCAGTGTTTGTGTACTATATTATGCATGTATTATACATATAAACCTTCCTCTTGAATCACTCTATCTATTAAAAAAAACCGCATCAAAATCCGTTGCGTAGTTTTAAAGATTTAAGCATACATAGGTAGGGACAGACAGCGGGAAGCGACTTTGTTTTATACTATGTTATGATTATGATTATGATTACCTATGTAATGCTACAAAAATCAAAATTCCGTCAAAAAATACTAAATATGTGATTTATGAGCAAATAAAGTTCATCATATCATTTCTCTTAGCTGTAATTTTGTTTGTATTTATCGCACATATTATTACGACATAAGAATAAATTACTTATTAGTAGTAATAATAAACGTACTACAGTACCAATATGGTTCCATTTGGAAAAATTTAGTTCTGCTCAAAAACAATTTTGATGAGCTTAATTTGCTCATAAATCACATAATTTAGTATTCTTGACGGGATTTTGATTGTTGTAGCATTATATGGGTCATTTACAATAAATCGGAACCGCCACGGCCTACTTAAATGGAAAATTAAAAATTATAATTGTAAAAAATATTGACGTTTGAAATGTCACTTATTTGGTATCGTTGGATTCAGAAAATTATATTTGAAAAAAATCACTTGTATGTCAGACAGTGCCGCTTATTATGTATATAGGATATCCCAAATTTCAATCAATTATCTTGAAAACTAAAGGAGAAAAGGGGGTGTACTATGATCCTGTTACACCCGATATATGATATAAGTTGTTCTTGTACAATAGCATTATATTTTTCACAATTTTTTTTCGTGCATATTAACGGATATAGAACGGGAGGGGGATCAGTTCTCGATCAATCACCCAGTAACTAGATACCTACTACATATGTGTTGACGCTGATATTTGTGCTCTTTTTATACAGTTTACTCTGTGTGACATTCAAGACATGTACACAATATGTTTAATTTTACTTTGACGAAAATATTGTCCTATATAAGATAAACAAGTTTGTTTTTCTTTCAGTGAATTACGCAGGTGAAAATTTTAGTTCTACAAGTGTCACTTACACAAACAACAAGCACTGAATCACTTGCATATACAGTATGCGTAAAGCCGACATCGGTCAGTTATGAAAAAGGACAAAAGGAAGTGAAACGACATGTGAGACGCAACCATCTTTACGCGTCGAAGGTAGTGGGAAAATAAGACCGGCCCTTCCCCACCTACCGCTAGTCAGTACGAATCAACACGTTAGTGTATTTGAAGAAAAGGGATAATATTGTTTTAGTTTAAAATTTTGTTGTTGTGCACGCGTTAACATCCATTAGTAAGCATAATAGCAGAAAATAAATAGCTAAAATAAACTATAATAGCTAAGTAATCTGATCTCTTATGAAATATTAATTATAAAACAAAAAGCAAGCACACATTCGACACCGAAACCAGAGTAACGGCCGAGTCCTCTCTCACGTGGCCGAAGGTATCCCAACCCTTCTACACGGCACGGCGTCGCCCGTCGAATAAGATTATGCGCAATATTTTGGATAGGTACCTAGTGTTTGTAGAACGTGTTGGCCTATTTGGAAACACATGTTAGCAAATGAATCTTGTAATTTATATTCAGAATTGCCGTTATGATGCCATGCTATACGATATTCTGCTATTTTTTCTTCGCGTGAATAAACCATTTTAATAAATTTTAACAAGAATACTGTTTACTTCAAGTAAACTTCTCACTCTGTCTAGCGGCAGGTGGTGAGTGGGCCGGTCTTATTCCCTCACTACTTTCGATGCGTATGCGGTTGCTTCTTATCTGTCGTCTCACTCTGTTTGTCCTTTTTCAAAAGTGGCCGATGTTGCCTTTACACAACCTGTATTTTTTGACGCTAAAAACGAATAGCAGAAAGTCTGTACCGGCTTAGGGTTTAGGATCATTTTAAACAATCAAAAAGTGGTCAACTATTTTGGTCGACTTTATAAATTTATTGTAGGGAAACGAGTACAGGGTGGGGCTGTCAAACGCAGTGGCGGCCCGTGGAATTTGACATGCTCGTATTTTCGTTAGGAGGTATGGCACCCACATATGTAGGTATTTTAGGGGTATTTTACTGGACCTAAGTAGAAGCTTATAATAGCAAAAAATCGTGAAATAAGATTTTTTTCCCTAAAATAGCTCTCCCCTGAAGATCTGGGAAGCGGCTTGCAAAATATTTGTTTTCATAATTACCGAATAAGTACAAAGTCTTTTTATACGTGTGATTTTCTCGAAATTTTGAGATCTGTAAAAGTTATGGTAATTTCATCCCAAAATTTCGTCTGAGATAGTTGTATCTTTAAGCAAAACGGCAATATTTCAAAAAGTCGAAAAAATTAGATGAATGACTTTTTATTTATTTTTTTATAGAAAAAATGTAATACGCATGAGTACTTAAGAAATATTAATGTGTTTATGTGATGTCAGAAAGGTAATGTTAGAAAGATGATGTCCTTGTTTTTGTGTATAATCTCGGCGTTTAGGAGCGAAGCTGTCCATGACATTGTAGTATTTCCAACGGAATACTCTCGCTAAATTCGCACTTTTTAATCTTGTCTTTAAGTTTTTGACAGATGTCTCCAAAGGAAAACATAAGGAGCTGTCTGTCCAGTCTGATGATTTTTTTCCTTCCTTAACTCGAAGATTATGACCCAGATGAAAACCCACTTTTTCAGTAGGGTGGCGCATACTGCTAGAGTTTCAATGAAACTGTAGACTTCGAGCATACGTACAGTGTGTCCAATGTTCGGAACTTTTGCGGGATAGTCTTTAAAGATTGACAGTTGCGGTTAGAACATCTCTATCCTACTTTTTGTGAAACGAAAGATGCAGTAAACAGCATCTCAATAAAATAGCCCTCTGAGTTTTTGAGATACAGTTTGAAAGTGAAAATTTGCACTTTTCAGACCCCCCCCCTCTAACTCACCCTTCTTTTATCGTATTGGTAATACAAAGACGGACTTCCACATAATTCTTTATGGAGTGGCGTAGTTAGTTTTTTTTTAACGGAACACCTTGTATACTTTTATTTGGTTGAATTAAGTACAAGCATGTTCTAAGCATTTCAAAAATTGGTAAGTTGTCTTAAAAATAAGCTCATAATTTGAATATTTGCCAAAACTTGTCTTTGAATTTCCAGTAGGCTTTAATTTATAATAAATTAAAATCAATCTAATACACATGATGTGTAATTTTATGAACCAGGATAGAATTTAGTTTCCAATTTCATTTTCTCAAAGGAAATGCTGAAATACCAAATGTTAGCCTCTTGAAGTTCCTTCATGGAACGATGTCGAGACTTGTAAATTTTGTTTTTAGGAAACCCTATAAAAAGAAATCTAAAACAGAGAGGTCAGGTGATTGAGAGGGCCATTTTATGGGTCCATTATTTGCTATCCATATTTGACGGAAGATGTTTTCTAGGAAAGGTCGTATTAATGAACTATTGTGGGCAGGGGCCCCATCCTGCTGAAAATATATATTATTCAATTGAGCTAAAAGGACGTTACTATCAACTCAGGCACAATATCTTGGACAAATCTATCAACAAAATTGGAAGATAACGATTAGCAGAGAGGCCTCCTTCATAAATGCGATACATAACTATTTTTCTTTCTAAAATAAAACAAGCAACACTGAAACCGAAACATCCTCGTTCCCGCTTAAATATGAGATGGTGATTTTTGGTGGGACAATCGCCGGGTGTTATGGCAGTTAGAAACTTCGACACTCGAAAAGTAAGCATCGACGGACCATATTACTGTTCTGGCAAAATTAATATCCGTTTGGATTTGTTCCATATACATACCAGTTGAAATACAATTCGCAAGCATCATGCGAGTTCTCATTTTGTATGAAGCAAACTAACATATTTTTCATAATTTTCATAAACTATACATTCAGCCATCGTTAACACTTAAAGTAAAACACAATTAACAATGTGTTCTTTAACAGTACTCTTTGAAATACCACAAACAGTTAATACAAATTTGAAAACTCCAAACAAAAACGTTTTTTCTTTAGCAACGTCACGGTCTACTTGTTAAGAAAACTTACCTGTAGTGATATATTTTTGAAATGCTTAGAAAATACTTAATTCAACCAAATAAAAATATACAGGGTGTTCCATGTAAAAAAAAAAAGTATGTCTGATTTATTCTGACGGAAAACGGATAGTCTGAAAACGGACGATTGGAGACGAGTACTGACTACGCCACTGGATTCTACATAAGGAATTGTATAATAGAAGATTGAATTTAGAGGGGTGTCCGAAAAGTGCAAATTTTCAGTTCCACCCTGTATCTCAAAAACTAAAAGTGCTATGAAAATTATTTTTACTGTATATTTTGTACAAAACCGAGAACGCCATCTTTTTGACATTTCTTAAGTACACCTTAATTTCCACTGACTTGTATTTACATTTTTTTGCGTTACCTGACACCTTGCCTTTTGACTGACACATCATATAGTCATGACAACGGCTTCGGCTAGATTAGCCTAGTCTAGTTAGTCTTCAACTTTAAAATCCATTGTCTTTTGTCTCTGTACGTTTCTTTTGGCAAGATTTGCAAGTCCGTGTGCTGAAATTTTTTGAATTTATTGAAAGAAAATACAATGAATACAAGATGTGTCCGGAAAATATCCGACCAATGTATAATTTCTGTTTTTGCTTCTGCTGCTATAGAAAACGGGTATATACCATAGAGTGGGAACCTACATAAGTACTGTCACCCACGCAATAAACATCGCCTAAACATCGGAACTAGTGAGCGTCACATTTCACAATTACCGAACGTGTCAACGGTGACCGAAAAGTAACTTTATAGAGACATTTGGTGTACCAGGCATCGTGCAACGTCTGGTTGTTCCTCAAATTAAAAAAATCATCTAAAAGGCTATTGCTAAACCTGACTTTAAGGAGTGCCTGCGGAAGTGGAAATATCGTTGGAAGAAGGTTGTAGTTTCCAAAAGGACAGTACTTTGAAGGGTATCCCATTGGTGTCGACCAGTAGTAAATTTCTCTCCGTATGCGCAGCCAGGTCGAATACCTTCCGGACAGACCTCGTGTGATCGTGATTTTAGTATCTGAATGATGGTTCGATTTCGTCATTTTAAATCCGCTAGTTTTAGTTTTACATTTGATACTGATAAGAAATGGCTACCATTAGTCAAACATGGACATTTCATTTTCAAAATTATAATCCGTGGTTAACATTTTTAACGTATAAACATTTTTACGCAAACTTTTGGAACAGATGATTTTTGACATTTGCTGATTGGATCATTCAGGTGCACGACCAGTATATAATGCTTACTCGTTCATGTCTGAACAAAAAATAAATTGTATTGCAAATTCATAAAGTTGTACAACCATTTTTTTATCACTACCTAAAATTAATAAAATCTTACATTTTAGATAATTTCTATGATTAGATCATTTCTTTTGCGGCTTAAAAACGCACATATTAGATTCACCTCGTAATTGACTTAATTAAAATGTATCTAAATAATTGGAAGGGCAACAACACATGCACACAAGTGTGCAGTTTCGATATTAGGCAAATATTCGGATTCCCACTTCTGTGTGATAAACAAGAAGACTAGTTCTAGTCTTCTTGGTGATAAATATCAGAGCCAAATAGATATATTTAAAAGGTTTCATTTTAACCCGAAATAACCAAGATTAGTTAAGCGAGCTGAAAGTGAGGACGCTTAGAACGCTCAGTATTGAAATATCAACTACACGATAGGTAATAAAAATGTTAATTGATATATATAGGGTTAATACATTAATAAAATCCCAGAACAGTCGAATAACTTGTTTGTTTGTTTTAATGCTTTTTTTTGAAATCTGGTATGGATATGTACTAGAAAATAACGAACTGAATTATGCAATTTTAATTTGTTTAGACTTCCGGTTTCACAGGTTTTTTTTTAATGGAACTATTGAAAGAATAAGAGAAGAGCACTACAGAATAAGGAACTACCTTGCATAGCACAAAAAAAAACTACGGATAACGTAAAATTAAGATATATTTGAAAACAAAAAGATTTGACTGTGTCATATTTTACCGATGTGTCAGGTTGACAAAAATTATTGGTGTCACTATGTTTTTAGTTTCGTTTCTTAATTTCAGTATACATCAAAATATGTCGCTGCTCCCGAAAAAATTGACTTATTATTCCTATTTATTTTTGATCCATGAGTTGTGCATTTTTCTTATAAATACACCAAATTTAGACTATATACACCAGATTTATGACTTATAATAAAGGCGCTAAAGTTGTCAGTGGATTCGATTTGAAAAATTCAACTTTGATTCCCTCTAGTGTCTAGTGTCTTTATTATAACATTTCGATTTGGTGTAGTTATAAAAAATGCACAACTCTTCAAGCAGAAATCAAGCGGAATGAGAATTAATTTTCTGATATAGTTTAAGTTATTTATTTATTATATTAATACATCCAGCAGCTTTACAGCTTTTTTAAGTAGTATATGATAAAATAATGTGTATTTAGTCTGACAACAAATCCCTAACCTTATTTTTTAAAGTACCCTATTTTAGGAAAAATTATGTCAATATCCTTTAAATTATTGTAGCTCTTACAGTCTTACACATAACAGTTATTGGGGAATGAAAACGGTGATATGAGTTAGAAACCGTTTTAATAGTTTTAAGAATAGTCTCCAAATTTTAAGTAAAAATCTTGAAAATTGAGATATGACATTTTTCGAGAAGGTAGTTCGAGCGCTCGCTCTGACCTCACGCAATGTTCATTTTATATAAGATCAATCATCATCACAAGTTTCTCTCGAAACGAGATTTTCAGAACTGGTCAATACAAGGTGTGTAAATTAAGGGGGAGCCTCATATAAAAAAATGTTTGTGTGCTGTCCGCTAGATAGATTATTTTAGGAATTAGGCTAAGCGCATGCTGGAGCAGTGAGCAAAGCAGAGATGAGAGCGGAGAGCAATGCGATAAAGTGCAACGCGACGATGAACGATTTTGGGTGCACATACTGAGGACTCTGAGGAGTTCAGTAGTCGATTTTACATCGTATTCAATGATGGATCTATTATTATTTGAAAATTCTTCGTTAAAAATTTGGTATTTAATGAAAAAAAAAAAAGCCTACTAAATCCTGTCACATTCATAAGATCAATAAAAGTCGACACAGTCATGGAGAATTTCATCACTTGTATAGTCAGTTACGAGAACATCCTGAAAAGTTTCATTCATATTTTAGAATGAGTATTACCACATTCGATCATATTTTTGGAGGGAACAAAACATAAGTTATTGAAAAAATGGACAAATTGTAATCCGAATCCTATCGAATCCTATCGAATCCTATCGATCCTATAGAACGTGTTGCAATTACATTACGGTAAGTTGTTGTGGGTCTTTTTGGTCCCACAGAGCATTTTTTACAAAAATACAACTAATTAATTCTTCAATATTCATAATATATCAATCAATCAAAATCTTCAATAATCAAAACACACAACGATGAGAGCAGAGAAAACAAAAATGTTTGATCGCGTCGCTTTGCTCTAGTATACAAGCGTGCTTACATCTCCGACGCAAGCGTCAGTATGCGTGTTCAGACAGGAAAACATTGGTTTGTTTTCGTCGCGTTGCTCACTGCTCTCATCTCTGCTTTGTCCGCAGCTCCAGTATGCGCTCAGTCTTAATGTGTAGAGACGAGAGCGCGCGCGCGCAGCGTGTCGCACGTCCGCGTGGCGTCGCCGTCGAGATATGGGGATTTGGGAATAAAATTCACATTGAATGAGTAGTAATTTATTATTCATATGACAAGATTTTTTTTAATAATAATTTTAATTGTTCCTACAACGATAGATTGGGACAGTCGATATGAAAAATACTTAATTCCAACTTACCGCTAGTTTGTAATGAACCAGTGAATTCACTGTATTCGTAGTGACGATCATCTTGAAAAAAAAACATTCCATTAGTGTATCGAAATACACTAGTAATTGCCGGAGGAATACCTCGAAAATATTGAGAAGTATAACCATAATTCTTAACTTGTAGTGTACCCTCATCAATTTCAGCATAGTAATTTTCTTCAAAGAAAAAGAACGTTCTTCCGGTGTACGTATTTACAGCTCCAATTATTTTTCCACGAAAGGGAAATTTGAAATAACTAATATCTCTTTGTCCAATGACGTTGTAATTAGGATGTGTAAGGAAATATACGCGTTGATCTATAAATAACGCTATCTCACCGTTAGGTCGTTGGTATATGGCAGTTATGTTATCGAACTTAGGTAACCTATATAAAACATTTCGCATATCTAGGTAACTAGTTGTGAAATTGCATGTTTCTAGATTCATTATCCACAACCAGGTTTTATGGAATATATACAAATTTTGATTTAGGATCAAAAATGTTAGTTGTTTTTTGTTTATGTCACACAATTTTTTTGTTTGTGGTTTCATAGTTTTAGTAGTAGGTATTATCTCAATAATTGTTTTTACCGTTGTAGTTCTTCTTTCTGTAGGATATGATGAGTGGTGCATTTTTGTAATTATGGGTTTTTGAAGTTGTTGTTGTTGTTGGTGAAGGAACGCCATATAAGAATTGTATTCCAAGGATATCATCTTTTGATAATTTATTACTATGTCTATAAAATGAATACATAATCGAAGTGTTATCGCTGGAATGATGTAATCCTAATCCTGGTGTGACCTATTTCATGTAATAAAACTGCATATAGGTCTGTAGTTCCTAACGGTGGTGGTGCGGGTGTTGGTGATACATCTATATGCCACTCTTCACTCGAATCTAAATGAATTTCAGGACATATATCGTTATTTGGGAAATAAGCATGAGCCAAAGCTCCGCCGTTTCCATCAAAAGGCAAGGAACATTCACTATTTAGACATTTACTGTGCCCCTTATGAGTTTTAATTTCATGTGGTTTTGTGATATTATTTATATATTTCATATCTGGTTTATTATAACTGTAATTAAATTTCAATTTTGTCACATTTTACCAAGTCTGAAACCCTTTTTCGGTAATATTTTTCATCCGTATAGCAGCCATTGTAAAATACCATAAAATATGCGTTTTTCCCCATTTACTTCGGTGTACCGTAAAGGAATTATCAGATACACCGCAGCGCGGTTGCACCATAAGTTTCAAAGTTTCCTCATTTAGTTTTCCATCTACGGGTAGTCCGTAAAATTCTTGGAAGAGGTTTAAAGCCTCTTCTTCAGTTGTACTTGTTACAGCATTATCAGATGAATTTAAATACCCATACTGTTTTAAAAACTCAATAACGTCTTGTGCGTTACACAAATAAAATAAAAATAAGTTAATAATTATTGCATACGTGTTCATTCTTCTATAGCTGATATAAAAATGAGTGAATAAATAAAAGTTATTTTTATTTATATTAAAATTATTTATTATTATACTATTACATATTATACTATTACATAATAGGACGTATCCTCAGACGAATGTCTGAGGATACGTTGTCTCCAAATCAGAGTGGTGGTGGCGGGGGTGGGGGTGTTGCTGGCGGCGATGTTGGTGATCTGTAAAAGAAAAAAATATAAAGTTATCTAAAGCAGCAGTAGTAACTTACTCATAGATAAGCTGTGGTGGGGGTGTTTGATATGGCGGCGGTGATGATGGTGAGTATGACAATCTGTAAAAGAAAAAAAATCTAAAGTTATCTAAAGTTATCTAAGGCAGTAGTAGTAACTTACTCTGACATAAATGGTTCCGTGTTCCATGGTTTCATTTCTAGCTCATATAAATCTGGGGGTGTTTGATATGGCTGCGGTGATGATGGTGATCTGTAAAAGAAAAAATATCTAAAGTGATCTAGTGTTATCTAAAGTAGTAGTAGTAACTTACTCAGACATAAATGGTTCCGTGTTCCATGGTTCCATTTCTAGCTCTTGTTTGACTCAATAGTTAAATCAATGGGACTTGGACTCGTGGATGGACTCGTCGGCGGTTGTGGGCTTGCTGGTGGAGTCCTCCACGGAACCACATCCGTGGTTCAGGTTCAAGCCAAGAACTATTTAAAATAATTTTTCAATTAATAAAAAAAAAATCAAAACTATTATGAACTTACTTCTCGCTAAAATACGCCTGAGGATCTATTGGAGGTGTATATCGGTTGGTAAGCCGACTTAAAAAAACCGTTTTTACCTCAGGTATCTGAAATCTGTAATAGAAAATTATAGTTTAGTAAATGTCTACTTACACTAATTATTTTATACACTCACTTTTCTATTCGAGGTAGATAGTCTTGATGCGATCTATAGAATTCTACGCTCCTCTCGCAGAAATAAAACATTCGCTTGCAATCGACACATTCGTAAAGTACAGTAAACACAGTAAACAGAGGGGTGTCGATTGGTAATAATTGGGGTAGCGGAGGAGTAGTAGTAGTGTCCATTTAACTGTAATATAAATGATATTTAATTTTTGGTAGGGACAGAAATAGTCCGCAGTATTCCGCTAATTATGAAATATATACTCATTTCACCTACATCTATTGTGAACTGACCACTTCCATATCTTCTTGCTCAGTTAGAGAAAGTTTACTGTAATAACAAAAGAAAAAATATATAAAACGCACGTTTCTACACATTATCAACGTCTGAGAAAATTGGCTACATATGGAGATTGCAAGAGTTATTTAGAATCAAAAGTAGATGTTAAATTCAGTTTGTTATCGTTAAATACAAAATAAATCGCACCACATTCAACAAACGTAGGACATACACAAAGCCCCTGTGACAGGAGGTGAGAAATATAAAAGAAAAATAACTATTTTACTTACATTTCGTTAAAATGTGTGGTTATTTCTTCAATACACGACGACGAGCTGAACATTTCACTGACACACACGCACGCAGAATGAATTGTGAGGATATGTTTGTTTCAAGAAACCCATCATACACCACATGTTATCCCGAAGTTAATTATAAAATGATTAATGTGTGTGCAACATAAACAAATTGTCTGCAGTGAGGCAGATGTAATCAATAAAAAAGCGAGCGAGTCTGGGAAGCGGATGCCATGCGGCGAAAGCAGTGGCATATCAACTTTCTCAAAATAAAAAAAATGATGTGGTAGCTATGGGAGAAGAAGAAGATGGACGACTCTATTTACAACCATTTCGCACAGGTATAGGCCTTCAAATTAGAAGAAAAAAATGATCATCTCAGTATTTAACTGATGTAATAATGTAGCATACATCAGTGTTCAAGTAAATATGACGATGTTAAGTTCACATTTTATAATTCTGCAAGCAATATTTCAAAATATTCTTTATATAATTATAATTAATTCCTAAAATAATCTATCTAGCGGATAGCACACTGGCTTCAGGCGTACGCCGCCAGCCGTACGCCTCCAGCCGTGAGGTTGCGGGTTCGATCCCCGCATATTCCCAAGCTTTTTTCCGTGACGTCATACTTCTTGCAAACATGCACAACCTCTGGTCATTCACGACAACTTCTTCAGGGTGTGACGTCACTCACTCTTGCAGACATGGTCGCTTCGGATGAACACATACCATCCACGGAAAATTTCGCCAGAACCCGCTTAGTTTAACTACTTCTGAAAAATATATTCCCAAAGTTTTAGACCGAAAAAATTAATGTTAAAGGTCTTTGGAAGGCCATCAAAGTCATGCTCTTGAAACGCACTGAGCGGAGGTAAATGTGCGCGAAAACATAATGGCGTTTTTGTCGATGTGGAAGAATACTTTAGGGTTCTGGAATAGCAGACCAAGCTTAGGGAAGGATAAAATTCATAAAAAGCCCTGTAAACTGAACTTTTTAAGTCCGAAAACTTTAAACGCGTTTTTCTCGGAACAAGAAATTTCGCGCAACGTGCAATGTAGCTCAAAAAGTTATCGGCCGATTTACTTGAAATTTTACACATATATTCGTTATCATATTGATCTCAGCAAATACCAAAAAAATCGTTAAAAACCCGATTGTAAATACGTTTTTTTAACAATCTGTTTATAAAAAGTGACTTTTTTCTTCAAAACTTCCTCAATTTTTTATTTTTCGTATTTTTTGCTATAATTTGTAATAATATATTAACTATTTTTTTTTTGTATTTTGATTTTATACACCAACGACCTGGGCGTTGCAAGGCGCAACTCGAAGACGCCAAGTTCGAGCAGCTGCAGCGCCGCCATTTTGTTTTAAATAATAAATAATTTTTTCTACTACTCTTTAACGTCAATAATATAATGTACTTAACCGCAAGTCAATAAGTGTTTTCGTGTTTTTACAATTAAATCCTGAAAAAACAGTGGTCTACTTGTATATGAGGCTCCCCCCCTTAACTAATGTGACTGATTTTTTGTATATTTTTTTATTCGAATAGAATTACAATTTAAGATTGTCTCCTTCAAAATAACTTCCTTGTGAAGCCACATCGCACTGGAGACGGTTCTTCCATTCCTCATAATAGTGCTGGAACTCATATACTGGAATAGGCTTCAGCTGGTCGGTTACAGCCGTTTCAATGTTTTCGGTGGTCTAAAAACGCGTTTACTGAAATGTATGTGTGACAAGGCGCATTGCCGTGATGCAACATCCAGTTATTCCGTTATTCTTGATATTTGGTCTCACACGCATGACCCTTTTTCGACTTGCTTATTCTCGCATTTTTGGGTCTTGGAGAGCTTGAAGTGTGCCATTCCATGCTCTGGCGTTTTGTTTCCGGGTCGTACTCAAACACCCAAGTCTCATCACCAGTAATGACACGTTCCATAAATTAGGGATCATTTTCAATTTATTCCAAAAATTCAAGACATCTTTCCTGATGTCCTTTTGTTCCTGCGAAAGGTTTTTTGGAACCCTTTTTGCAAAAAGTTTCCTCATCTCCAATTCGTTCATTAATCAAAATCTGATTAACAGTGGTGTGATTCAAATTTAACTTTTCCCTGATCAATCCTGTTGTCAACCGACGATCTGAACGCACAAGATCCCGTGTTCTACAGACATTTTCATCGGTTCTTGAAGATGAAGGTCTTCTGCTGCTTCGTTCATCTTCAATCGACTCTCTTCCTTCTGAGAATGCCTTAAACTACCGAAAAACCTGGGCTCTTGATGTTGTGCAAAATTATCCGTTGCGCTGTATCCAAGTGTGAAATAAAACCTGATAGCACACCGTTGCTCAAAATTAATATCACTCATTTTTAAAAGGCACAAAGCACTAGATACTTAACGAGGGGGTATCTCCGTTCTACCAAGCGCCATATAACAGTGTTGTTAATCAATATTTTGCAAAATTTGTGTGGAGCACAGATTCTCCAATTAATAACATAACATATTGGCCAAATAAAGTTAACACCTATTTTTTTTTCATTGACTGGAAAGGTTCTTTCTATGTAAAGTCACGAATTATCAGGTGGCTGTGCGTTGTGTTTACAAACAGCACCAACATCACCTGTCAAATTTTCTACTAGTTGAGTACCCTAACTGTTTTATTGTTTTTAATTTTTTTTATGGTTTTTAAGACGACTCTGCACCGTGCCGCTGTTCATGAAAGGTAAATTTTGACAATTATTCAATCCTTGTTGTCGAGAGTGTTCCGAACTATCGTTATAATCACTTGTTATTCTTAACTTAACATTTATTGAATAATACGGGTTATTACTCTTGATCGACCTATCGGATGATATCCAATTCTATTATTTTGAGTTCAGTATAGTTTTATTTTCAATATGAACCAAAGCGTACCTATATTTTTTTTGTAATGTGCAGGTGTGTTTATGTTATCTTTATTTTAGAGATGTACCAACTAAACCATTTAAAAACTGAACTTACTTATTTTTATTTGTCCACTTTAGCATATTTTATTAATTACTGATGACGCTATTATTTAATACAGAATAAAATTATGACAATCTGGCATCAGTGTGCTCTAAAACTTAAACACATATTTGATGACGAACATCGATTTTTATTTTGTATGAAGTATACCTGTATTTTGACGTCTCGTTTTTTTGTTACGTCAGAGGTTTCAGCCCCACTCTAATATATTTTCGGCCACTTAAATAAACCATTCATAATACATAATATTTTCTGTTATAACATGTAAATACTACTGTTATAGTCTGTAAAAATCATAAAGTCATAAAATTATCTAAATTATAATAAAATTGTATAACTTTACAATAGAGGTTATGGTTCAAACTTGCACAAACTTTGCACATACAGAGTATTGTATATACACAATGCTCTACTTATTTTAAGTGTTGGTCCATAGATCATTTTTTAAGTCGAAAAATTATATAAATCTATGTCTTAAAATGTTTGGTTTTCGAGAATGCTGTCTTTACTTAAAAACTTTTAGCACCCTATATCTCGATAATAATGTAAATGTTTTAATGAATAATGAAGTTATTTTATTAGTAACGAATAAAGATCCGAAGGGTTCCTGTCGGACTTGCGGATAAAACCATCCTTTCAATACAAAAAAAATAATCGAAAAGAGGTTTGACTCTGGGCGTTTCTCTGTATTAGGTTTCTGCGTAGAAAGTACATACCGGGTGATTCACCAAAGTGGCTCACCCCCATAACTTTTTTGTTTTCAGAGATAGAGTAATGACATCTTAGGATTGGATCCTAGATATAAATCTGCATTTGTTGACATAGTCGGCAATTTATTATTCACTTCTGGTCCGGAAATGGCCCCAACTCCAATCTTTTAATGGCATTTTATGATGTTTATTTTCACCAGTTTTGATTTACTGAGCACAATGATTGCGTTCATCACACAGAGCGATCAGTGATCTTACAACCACACTTGGTCTGTGATTTACTATATACCTTTATTATCAAAAAGTTCGAGATAGTTCAAATTTTCCATGGTTTTATTGTTTAGTTCGTTAACGGGTAATACTACCTTGTATGGCCAAGGGTGATATTCATGAATTTATTGTGGAAAGACAAAACATTTCATTCAATTTCGGTTTTTTGTACATGATTACACATCTCTTAAGGTATATAAAAATATTTTTTTTATATTGTTCAAAAACAATGGCAGCACAACAGCTATCGGGATGAAACGTTGTTTTTTTTATGGCCTCCCTTGCCGTACTCCTACAGGTCGCAAATTCGCTCCTATAACAAAAAACAAAAAAGATTCTGAAATTACATCGCAACGTGAACGGCCGTAGAACTTTTCGAATTATTGATTTTGAAAAAAAAAGAGCTTTTTCAGGAAAAATCGACCGAAAATCGGGTATAAAATCGGTAAATTTTCACTAATCAAAAAATTCTCGGCCGTTCACTAGCTAATTCAATGTTCTAACTACAGTTAAAATTTCAAGTCGATTGGTTGAAAATTGAAGGCGCTAGTGGTACGGCAAGCTCGAAAAACATGGTTTAGAGAAAAATGCGTTTAAAGTTTCAAGTGCATATATTTCGATGTAAATTCAAGTAGAGAAACCTATGGGTAATATTGTTACCCACATTTTTATACGTTTTACCTTACCCATACGTTTTACCTTACCGACAGTAAATGTAATAGTTTAATAATTGAATAGTGACCTCAACTGTGCCGATATCGAACGTACTCATATTACTAGTGAAATAGCGCCATGTGACCGCCCTCGGAAAATCGAGTTTTTCGATTACTTAAAAAATTTTCCCCGGCATAAAACCTTTTGGATATTATTTTTGAATAGTTTAGGAAGTGTTTAAGCTAATAAAAAAAATGGTCAAAAAAATCTACAAGGTAGTATTACCCCCTTAAATGTACATACATGGTTTCTAAACGCGGTTTTAAAAACTTATAAATAATGTAATAGAGCTCAAAATAATATTATACAGTATTTCCTTAAACAATGAACTTGTTGAGATGTTAATGTGTGCCGGGATGGAGTTTTTACCCGACAGCGTCCTTCTTAGTCCATTCTGTAGGTATCTGAAATGGCCGTCAACATCTTGCGAATTTCGAAGCGTGACGGCGAACCCTTTAAGCAGCCCTATAGGCTACCGAAAATTAAAAATCGCATGTCTCTAAAGTCCGCTTTACAGTTCACAATTTTTATCGCTGGCAAGAAAAATTGCAGCAATTTTTATTGCGCGCACGCGTATTTGTGTTTATTTGTTAAGAAATTGTCCAAACAGACATAAATACGCGTGCGCGCAATAAAAATTGCGAACTGTAAAGCGGACTTTAGAGACATGCGATTTTTAATTTTCGGTAGCCTATAGGGCTGATTAACGGTTCGCCGTCACACTTCGAAATTTGAATTCGCAAGATGTTGACGGCCATTTCAGATACTAATGGACTAAGAAGGCCGCTGTCGGATAAAAAATCCATCCCGGCACACATTAACACCTCCCCAACAAGTTCTGTGCATTTGGTCGCTGTCCCACCTCTTCAATCTAAGCCCCTAAAAACATAAATATAAAATAGTTGACTCGTAATGAATTCATAGTAAGCAGACTCTTTATATCAAGTTGTACAGTCTGTTTGATAAGAACGTGTCCAGCAGAACTTTTACGTGGAAATCGAGAATATCAAATTCCACCAGACAGCACTGGTTTATATTCAGTACAGAGTCGACTTTAGTGTTTAGGATTTTAAATTTTGAAGGTGAACTACAATTGTTTTTGTTATGCAGTGTATCTTATAGCCCAGTCAGTTGGGAGTTTTGCCCTGCAAAAGGTGGGGTAGTAATAATTTTTAAATATGTTGTTAAGGTCTGGGCCTTAACAAAAATCCATGTTTTCGACCTGAGGGGGGGGGGGGCGCTCGAGCTGCCATCTTGAATAAAAGGTACAAAAAATAAGTTTTTTCAAAATAACTCCGCAACGGTTGATCTAACGACGAAAATGTCTGTAACAAAGTTAAAGAAGATAAAATTCCTCATATTTTTTGTACAAACATTTTTATTGGAAATCTAATATGTAGCGAGTTACAGCGGCGGAAAGATGAACATTTTTCCCAAAAATGGTAAAACTCCCCATTTTTGTGATTTTTATCGATTGTTGCTCTCCATTTTTTTACATAGTTATAATAATTGTGTAAATTCAAAGTGTACTCATTTCCACACCACCCTGAGGTAGAGTAAATGGCCCGTTTTTTTTTAACTTGGTATCCCCAATAGGCCTAATACACAGCTTCGCGATCTTAGATGGAAATTACGCTTGAGATACGCAATTATATTATTAGCGTTTTCCTTTTTTCGATGGCCCTGGTCGCTTGATGTTGACGTCCTCTGTGTAATCTACGCCCTCAATGTCATCATCATCGGTGTTTCTGAGACTCCATTGTTCTTCCATTGATAACTCTTCATCATCTTCGTCCTCGCTGTCGATGCGCACTGCCGCGCTGTCGTTTCGCACGGCTGACCACTGCAGAAGCTTCTTCCAAGGTTTCCTCTTCCATGTTGCCACCATACAAAGCAACGAGAAAGCTTGCTCCAGCATATGCGATATCCTCTGGTGTTGCATCCTGATGTTTAAAGATGCTAATGATGGCACTGAGTCCTGCGGTTTTCTGGACAAGCGAACAAAATTTAGTTTTTCTTTGGTTAAAGATGGACGATGTCGTGTCGCAGCCACTAAACGCATGGAGAAACATAATGTTCTCAGCCACTTCTTCACGGTTCAAACTATTCGCGGCATACAGTCTTTGAGCAATTCTGCCTCTTCCTGGTTTGCGAAGGTAGATGTTCTTTTCAGATGGTGCTAATGCGAATGCGAAGAACAAGAAGGTCAACGTCTTCGCCGACGACGAAAACAGCATCAACTGTTGTGTACAAGGAAATCGCTGTGCTGACAATTAACAATTATCACATCAGCATCTTCTTCCGCCTGTTTAACAGTAATAACAGCCTGTTCCATTTTTTTTGTCAGCATGGTAATTAGACGGGCTTAGTTGTTTTCATTGGCTAAAAACCATTCTTGAGAAACTTGAACCTGCATTGTTTCATCGAACAAAGCATCTGCGGACATATGTTTATTCGATTGGCGAAGTCTTCCTGCGGTCTTGGTGTTCCTTTTGCCACCATCAATCGGATACCCATCGAACACAACGACTGCATGTGGAGAGAACGTGGAAAGAGGGCTGCCCTTAAAAAAAAAAAACTGAAATACGCACGAGGAAGTGTCTATAATAACTGCTAAACCTGCTCTAGGAAACATCTGTCCCAGAATGAAACTTCAAATGGATAAATATTCTCTACTAACTCATATTACGCCACTGCGGCGGTAAGAAAATTTATATGTAACAAGAAAAATTACTGTAATTTGAAATACATGTCGCTGTATAATCTTATTGTGGTGTGAAAAAAAAACATTAAAAATAAGTGTAATTTGTTTTTACTAAATTTACTGTTAAAAATGGGGTTTTTACCATTTTTTGGGAAAATGTTCATCTTTCCACCGCTGTAACTCGCTACATATTAGATTTACAATAAAAATGTTTCTACAAAAAATGTGAGGGATTTTGTCTTCTTTAACTTTGTTACAGACATTTTCGTTGTTAGATCAACCGTTGCGGAGTTATTTTGAAAGAAAAAATGTTTGTACCTTTTATTCAAGTTGCCGGCTCGAGCGGTCCCCCCCCCCCCCAAGGTCGAAAACTTGAATTTTTTTATCGAGGCCCAGACCTGAACAACATATTCGAAAATTATTACTACCCCACCTTTTGTAAGGTAAAGGCCTTTTTTGGCCCCTACTGACTGGATTATTAGGCGATGAGTTGATCTACCACCTGTATTTGGAATTGCGCCTCTGTCGATTTCCACGTACACACTGTACAACTTGATATAAAGAGTCTGCTTACCATGAATTCATTACGATTCAACTCTTTTTTATTTATATTGTAAGGGTTTTATTTTAAATAGGACACTGTATTCAAACCTTTGTCCTCCACTCTATGTATTTAGTAGGTGGTATGGAGTACGGTTTACGAAAGTGTGGCTCACGTGCGTGATTCACGACCCATGTCAACGCGGCTTAAAACGTATTACCTACGACTACTACACGTATCAATAAAACAGTCATCCTAAATAGAACTGGGTTGAACAAGCAAGGACAATTTTTGCATTAGTCAATCTTGTACAATTTGGAAAAAAAAACATATTTCTGGAACGGAAATATCGATCATTTTCAATGTCACATTTAGACATTTTGCAAAAACAAATTAAGGTCTGAATTGCTATTGTTAAAGTTACAAATACCAATTGGGAAATATAATATTAGGTTACATATTTCCACATTTGATCCATTGCATACAGTAACTGGGCTCGTTTACATTTAACTATCATACATCAATGAAAACTCCACTTTGGATGCATCTTACATCTTACATTAAAACTTCATATAATTAATAGAGCCCGGAGGTTACCAATAGATGCGTACTTTACCAGAAGCAGCTCCAGGATACCACTATCAGTAACGTTACGAAATGTTAAATAGGTTTTACCTTATACATATGATGGTCATTTTTGTAGCCCAACTAATCGGCAAAGGAACCATAGTCCCAAGACACAAAACTTGCATACACGTTGTATCCGACGCTATAAGGTGTTCGTGCTACCACTCGAGTTTCCATAAATTATCAATAACGGATTAAATTAGTATGTCCTTTTTAGGCACCAGTCAACCGCGTTCGTGTAGCATCCGTCGTATCCGACATTAGCAGCAATATACGGCATTTATTTACTCCTCTTTATTTACTCGCCCCATAGTGACTGTAGACTGCTAGTCACACACTTACTAATTGTTTCCGCAATTGTGCTTTCCAACGCCCTTGAAGTTACCAAATTCCCCTCCGTAGCTTTTGCCTCATCGAGTCTCCCAACTAGCTTAGCTATGTTCAGTCCTTTACCGTCCGCCGTTTCGTCAATATTAAGTTATATGGATTTTTTCGTGTAATTCCGACACGATGTCGTTTTAATGTCTTCACACACTGGTGGTAATATGTATAATCGTCACAAAGAGTTGTTTCTGCAGGCAGACTAACTTCGCCGTACTTTCCACCCACAGCGTTCTGGACAAATTTTCTGAGCTCAGGGTGATCTAATTTGGCGAATGAAATATTACACGCTACCATCATTTTGACTAAATCCGAGTTAAATTGTCTCTATCTGTATCGGTCTCTCAACCACCACAAACACGAGCTTTGTGTGTATATGTAGAAACACGCTGCAAAACAGCTATTACGTGCCATATTAGCACACTGTCCGCAAAATTATTATTCAACGCTCCACCGTAATATGCGAGGGACGCTGTCCCGATATTTTTACAAAATTACTCGACGTTTAGTACACAGGAATTATGTATCAGCCAACGCAGTTTAACTAATATTGACAATAAGTGTAAATTATGTTCTTGTTCGCGACTCGACCTTTGGCATGTGCCGTAACTTGGTTAGAATGGGGCACACAACACAGCAGACGGATTACGTTTCGGAATATAATGGCTTTATTTGATTGAACTGCAATTGTACACATATACAGGAGTTGATGTACTTTATTAATGTGGTACATATACCAGTCCTGGAATCTGTTATTAACCTACGGGCTCTAATAATTAAAGTCCGGAAAGTGTGGTACAACGCAGGGCGGACTCGTAATATATCATGTAATTGAGGTGATATGGTAGACCAAAAAGACAGGAGTAACATGTGTTAATTATGTATTATACATGTCTATCGCTTGTGTCATTCAGAAACATCGTGTTCATTGTTGAGCGTACGTTGCCACAACCAGTAGTCTTTCTGCATTTCTTCTCGTTAAACTGAGCGATTTGGCCTGCACATATGGTTGTAGAAGGAAAATTATCGTTCCGCATCTACTGAAGTTAAAGCAGCAAATTCAAAATAGTTCACATGGACAGAGGACGACACACCAAGTACATTACTTTTTACGAATTTCGCACAGTTGTTTGATTTATTAACATTAACAATATCTTGTCAGTAACATCACTTCATTATTATTTTTACGTATACAGAGCATATACTATACTTTTAGCCGTTGTTTGCAAAACCCATTAACTAGCTGTCAATATCGGTGGCGAACTATCTGAAACACCTAAAATTCTTATCAGAACATTAACGACCTTATCACCGCAAATATTTGTTGTCTCGTCTACTGTCAGTCACAAAAATGTATTGGATATGCCTTTCGTGATATTTCCCATGACACGTTGATATGTCTTCTGTAAATATGTTTTACGCAATATATGGCTACTACGCAATATATGGCTATAAGCCATGAAAAATCGGATACATATTTGGCACAAAACCTTTAAAGTAAAACCTTTAGAAAAACGTCTAAAGTAAATATTGTCGACCACTTTCCACGAAAGCCTACATGCGCAAAACATTATGCACAATTCAAAGCAAAATCATTTTTTCTAATAGCACCAGTAATATTTGGTTTCTGGATATTCGAATCTAAATCAAAAAAGCAAATCAGCATGCGACTGACTTCGACTTTCTTGCTTTCTTCTCTTCCTTCTGAGAATGCCTTAAACCACCAAAAAACCTGGCTCTTGAAAAAATACTATCTCCGTAGGCGTGTTGATGTTTTGCAAAAGTATCCGTTGCGCTGTGTCCAAGTCTGAAGCAAAACCTGATAGCACACCGTTGTTCAAAATTAATGTCACTCGTTTTTAAAACGGACTAGAAGAAACCGGTTTACAAAAACAGGCACAAAGAACACACAAATGACTCTAATAAGTTCAAACTTGTACTGAAGGTGAATTACGTGTTAACCTACCGCCTTTCCAAGTCCCGTCTCCGGAGTTGCTAGATCGGGCGCTACGTTGCCAGTCTTATTACTTAATTTACACACCTCGTACTATACTAAATTTCGACAACGGAACGTTCGCTACGCTATATGGATAAATTGCATACAAGTGTCCCTCGCTCTCGCACCGGGAGAGTCCAGCGTGTGTTACCAGGCATAGTCAGTGGTGTCCGTATGCACAGGCAAGAAATATACGCATACATCATTTACAAAGCGTTTAAAAAATACGAGCCTTCGTTGTAGCACACTTTCCGGGCGCTACTAATAATTAATATACATATGTATAAACAATTTTCGGGAAGTTAGTTCTTATGATATTTAAAAAAAAATAATATACGAGTTTGTATGTACTTATATTTGAATTATACACATTTAAACAATATTAAACATATTCTGTCGTTATTATACTCATCTAATAAATAAAATTCATAATTATTAATCCTCATGTCAGTTTTATTTATTTATGGTAGGAATCGACATAATCTACTGCAATAAATTTATCATTTGGCATTCATAAAATGCGACAATGTAGTACAAAATGAGTTTTCCCGTAAACACGTTGTCCTGAAGGTATCATGCGGCAGTGTTAGTGTTTCGTGACCTATTACACATTTTCCATTTCGTCTGTAACTCGCAGACCTATCTTCCTAGTGCGTCTACGGTGCAGAAAATGAAAATATGTCACAGTATTTCAAATGGATACGTAGCAAAAATAAAGAGGAGGTGCCTTTTGTTAAACCTAGGAGTAATTCGTTGGACCCGAGGAGTTTGGAGGCATCAGAATTCAGACATTTTGTGATTCTTCAAAATGTATGAACTTTGTATATTGATTACATTATTGCTATCCTTTTTTTTGTAGAATAGTTGATTATTATTCGTAGGAGGTTTTCATGTAGATCCACGTCCATGTAGGAGCACGAGGAATAGCTTAAATGTACAGGTTGTCCAATTTTCGGCACTTTTGCGGGATAAGTCAGTTGTCCTGATTCAGAACTTTTTAGATGTATTACATTATCTATTATTTAAAATGTTAAAATATAATTTAAAGGTTTTACAAGTTTAGCTTTATACTTATTCATACATGTATTTCATAGATAGCAGTAGGTAAATTTTGTTTTACCCAGTCACAGAATGCCTATACAACATGCATTCATTGAAGTTAGCAGATTAGTAACATAGTGAATAATTTTGGTTATGATTAACAATAATCTTATTGGATAGTGGCTCCTGTGACGTCATGTTAGGCCATGTCCACTTTCAAGAAGTGGTTCACTTACTAAGCTGCAATCGGTAGTTTTAATAATAACGATTGAAAATAAAGAAAACACGAAAAACATAATAATTATCAGCATTAGTAGTGACTAACGATCCTAATCATCGTTAGTTAGCATATCATTTCCATGGCGTGCTTCAAGAAAATCAAACGAGTTGTTAGAAGTTTTAAGCAAATTTTAAAAAAACGCTAAATAAGTAAAATATAGGTGTAGGGAATGTTAATACAGATCGATGCAGAATTTATTTTATATTACAATGTAAATTAAAATGTGAAGCATTGTAAGGGCGAGGAGTACTGTTAAATTATGAGTAGGTAAGGATACCTGGTAGTGGTTTTCTTCCTGGATCTTCACGGCCGGCCTTCTCTGGTTGCACTTGCGGTATTGTCTATTGATTAAACACGTACACAATCTTGATTTTCGGTACACCCCGAGAATAACTCAAATTAAACTTTTATTTTCTTAGCACATGTATTCGCGAGCGTAGCGAAATGAGGAATGAATTGAAATTATGGAGGGAGGAATTAAGGAGGGAAAACTGGACGATACCTAGGCAGCCAGATATACAAACTGATAATTACAAAATCAAATCAAAAATGAAACATACCGCCCACCTAAAATGGAACATTTTAAATATATGTATAGAAAAAAAATATTTTAAATATATACCGATCTGTGAAATATGTTTACTAACAATTAGTAAAGAATTATTATTAACCAATATAGTCTAAAATTAAATATTAACAATGAAAATAACAACATGAAATGAGTAACAATATAATTAATTAATATTGGAAATTGCATTGGGAATTTGTCACCCAATATTACAATTTATAACAGGTAAATTGTAACTAAGACACCTACTAAATTGTTTAATAATCCTTCCTCAATCGCTACCGCGTTTACGCGCCTATGTCACCGTGTCGCTGGAGAGAAGCTCCTCCCACATTAAATTTACTCGCGCTGGAAGTCACTAAATAATATAAACATATAATTATTGAAAATACTGTTATTAAGTATTTGACAACTGATTTTGGTGTCTCAAAGTATGACATCAGTATTTCTGATTCTGAAGCTCATTCCAAAGGCGACTACAATTTTAACATAATTAACATATGAAACTTGTTTGTGTGATTATTACTAACATGATGTTTACTACTTAAAACACATCCTAAATTAAAAAAATGTCACGACTAAACTGAAATTTAAAAAATTGTATTAAAAAAACCAGATAATCAGTGACGTATTTTTTTTTTCATAAAAAAATATTAGTGAGCCCCAAATAAAAAAATAACAGCCAAAACATGCCTTCTATCAAGATGTGTGACAGCAATTTAAAAAGCTCAAACAATTTTAGCCTACTCCAGAGATTGTCAAAAAAAAACTGAAATAAAAAATATAAACTAACGCTCTGTATCTCAAAAACTTAGCTATGTACTTAGGAAAAACTTTATATTGGTAACCTTTTCTTCACGAAATCACTTGAGGAAGTATCTCTCAGTTTTTCAGATTACTTAGGAAACACGTCTATTCATAATTTTATAAAAAAAATGCGATGAACATGCTCTTGAACAAGTACGAAGCAAACACAACTAAATAGAAAAAAAGCATTTGAGAATTTAATAGCTCAAGGACGAAATACATCTAAAGATGCTTAAAAAAACAATTGAATTATTTATAGATTGTTATTCTCCAGTTAGTTCCGCACCATAAAAGAACCAAGATAAAATTAAATAACAATATCATAACCGTACTTTATAACTAAATAAAATATTTTTAATTAAATTTTTAGAGTTACCATCTAAATACTGTGAGTGGAATAAATCATAAAGAACGCTTGATTGTCTATAGTTTCTATTATAGAATCGTCATTCTGCATGAACCTCTTATGAATATGTCTGAATTGATCATTAATAAATAAACTTTTAATATCCTGTAGGAAGTAGAGGCTGGTAACAAGTTGTATTGATGAGGAAATTCATTTCGGCAAATACACAAAAAATAGAGTATAGTTTTTTGCTTTATAAACTCTGCAAACTTATTATTGTAAATATTAAACAAAATTTGTACTTACATACTGAATAAATGTCAACTAGTATCAGATGTTACCAACAAATGGGAAATGTAAAAAAAAGTAAAAGCTGTAACTCTTCGGCACGGTACTTTTAGTTTCGGTTAAGACGGATTACCTAATTAAACTGACGGTCAGATTGTGTTTTTTACACTTTCGGTATACCTTTTCACAGGCAATTGCAACTCTTCTGCTATCTAGTGTCATGGAAATGGTGGATTTAAATACTTCCTGATATTTGCCGCATAATGTGGTGGTGCCCGATATTCCAACCATAGCTGTTGGTTAATAACATTATTTTCACCCGGAAAAAACAGTCTGCAAGATGGAATAATGTGATTTCTTAACAGATTTAAATATTTTTCAGAATTTTAATTTCCATGCATGAAGAAAGGTCCAACAATACGTCCTCCAACAATGCCTGCTCAAACATTAACTTTTTGGTGATTTTGGGTATGCGCTTCTTGGAACCAATGAGGGTTCTGAGTTGACCAGTAACGGCTATTATGTCGATTAACAACACCATTTTTAAATCGAATACAGCGTCATCTGTAAAAAAGGAAATATCTAGCGAAGTTATTATTGTTATTGCATCTTTTCATCATGCCTTCACAAAATTCAGCCCTTCTGTCCATCCTCGTTTAACTCGTGAACAAGTTGTAATTTGTATGGACGTAACTGGTCTCGCTTAAATCCATTTTTAACTGACTGGTGAGAAATATCAAAAGTAGTTACCAAGCCCTGGAAAATTAGATTGAATTTTCGCGCACTGAGAGCAAGATATCCAATACTTTATCTCTTCCGGTTGCAGTTCTATGTGTCCAATTCAGTTCAACAATGCAGTTCAATTTAAAAACCACAAGTCGTTAATTCGAGTAGAACGCAATTGGAACTTGGAAATCGTGTCAGCAATTAATTGCACTGAGAGTAACTGTACTCTATGGATATCAATTTTTACACAATATATGTCGTATGCTTACCTGTTCCGAAACGGTTTACCATTAACCTTTAGAGAACGGGCATTTGGGGCTTATTAACCCTCTAAAAGAGCCAATTATTTGACAGAAATTACTGAAAAAAATAGAAAAAAAAAATTGTCCTAGTAAGTTTTGACATTGCTCTTCACGAATCTGTTATTAGAGTTTTGAAATTCAAAATGGCGGATTCATAATTGCGGATGTAAGTTAGCAGTTGCTGAAACAAAAAAAAATGCATTATACGAGGTGTGGCTATTAAATAACCGAACTGATGCTGCTACCAGCGCGAAAAACGGACGAAAACATTGAAAAAATTAGTAAAATAATCCGTGAAGATCTAAGCATCCGAGGGCTTGCTGAAATAACAGGAATCGACAAGGAATGTGTTCGCCAGATTTTGCATGAATCGTTTAACATGCGCAAAGTTTGGGCAAAAATGATGCCAAAACTTCTCACTCCCGAGCAAAAGGAATCAAGAATGAATATTTACGTTGACATTCTAAACAACATTGACACTGATTCAGACTTGTTAGGCACGGTGATTACTTGTGATGAATCGTGGTTTTTTACTTACGACCACGAAGCAAAGCGCCAATCCATACATTGGAAGAGCTCGAACTCACCAAGGCAAAAGAAGCCAAGATGAGTAATTCAAATTCAAAGCGAATCGTCTTTTTTGACATTTGAGGCATTGTTTACGTGCACTGGGTCCCTGAGGGTCAGACGGTCAATCAACGTTATTACATCGAGGTTCTGACGGCCCTTCGTGAGCGTGTGAGAAGACGAACACCCTATTTGTGGAAGACCAAATCATGGAAGATTCACCAAGATAATGCACCGGCCCATTCTGCTTTGTCTATGAAGGCGTTTTTTTTCAAAATACGGCATTACTGTGTTGGAACATCCACCATACTCGCCAGACCTTGCCTCTTGTGACTTTTTATTTATTATCCAAGGTCAAATCGGCGTTGAAGGGGACAATATTCGAAAGTGTGGAAGCGGTTAAAGCAAAAGCGACGTAGGTTCTGAACCAGCTGGCAGAAGCAGACTTCCAGCACTACTTTCAACAATGGAAAAGTCGTATGGAGAAAAATTGCCACTGTAATTGGTAACGAATAAAAAGTGTTATGATAGCAGTTCCATTATTTACTAGCCACACCTCGTAGTAATGAAAGTATGTAGAGGAGTGATGTGGGGTTAGTAATTGTGAATCAGACTTCTACAATTCAAAATTGTGGATATAAAATCAAGATAGATGATTCAGGATGTCCACTTATAATAGAAAAATTATAGAAATACTGAAAAAAAATATGTGTCAACGACTTTGACTACATATATAATTTTAAATTTTTATGATTCAAAATGGCGGATTCAATATGGCGATCGATAAACAAAAAATCACGATATACGAACTCTTGAGTACATATTTTCATCAATATTATCAGATTTTCCATTACTTTTAGGAAACCATCACTTGTTGAAATCGATTAAAATTGCTTATCACGTAACGATACTGCAAATGTCACCAAAACGAGAAATTTACCAGTTTCTGGTTTCATAAATAATCAGCGATCTCAAAAACCGATGTGTACAGTTTTCACTCCGATTTCGAGCAAATTTGAGATTCCTATTCCCCATATTGGATCCGCCATCTTGCATTTTTAAAATCTGATTTTATATTCGTAATCCTCAAAACCCACGTGTATAGTTTTCAGTCAAAATTGTAGCAAATTTAAAATGTTTGTCCCCAATATAGGATTTGTCCGCCATATTAGATCCGATATCTTGAATTTTTAAAATCAGGGCAGGGATTCTAACTTGCTATCGTATCGTTTGACTCGATACGATACCTACATTTGGAATTCTAACTTGGTATCGTATCGTATTTTTGACATTCATTCGATACCAAAATCTCGATACTAAGCTAGCTATCGTTTTAGCAAAACGATATATCTAATTCTTTCTAATCCAATTCGATAAAGAAGGTTAGATAATCGTCTAACTGCAATAATTTATGGCTGCTTCAAGGGTAGACATTTCAATTTTTAAAGCGATTTTTTGTATTTTCATTCCTCTGCGTTTGTTAATGTTTTGTAAAGTTTTATTTGAAGATTAAGATAAGGGCTTTGATTGTTTGTAAATCATCTCATAGCATAATAGATGTTTCGTAGAGTTATATCGCTTAAGTAAGTTAAGTAAGAGAGCGAGGCAATTAATAGATATATTGTCGCCAAGCAAGAAATAATGTTGCGGGGGGTATATCAAAGGAAACAAGGGGTTTAAAAAGGGAAAAAAAGTTTATTGTTTATCGATATTTTCTTGCTCTGTAGGAGTATGTCTAATTCAGGCTCACATATTCGTACAAAATTTTATCCTAAAACTTCAACTCGAAGGTACTCAGATAATTATCCAAGGTACTCGGATAATTCTCCTTCAGATGGCTTTCCACCAGTTTGAGGCAAGTTTCTTCGGATATGCAGTCTTCTTTTTTATTATGGTATTTAAATTCAGCCCACGTCTGAAAATTAATAGTTATATACAAATGTTAAACAGTTAAATATTGCTTTTGTTTACTTTTTACCATTTTTCAATTTTCAAAATTTTCAGTGGTCTTATCTCCAAACCCAGGAGCATTGAGTTTTTATGTTGTTTCAGTCCACAGTTTCCCATAATGTATCTTACTCCTGTGGGCCAACAAATTTTCTAGTAGCGATTACAGGACTTTGTTTCAAATTCAAGAGTATTGAGTTTTTATGTTGTTTCAGCCCACAATACAAGCATATGTATTGTGGTTTTCAGCCCACAATTTCCATTTGTATCTCGCCCCTACGGGCCAACACATTTTCCAGTAACGATTACAGAATTTTGTTCCATCGCCTCTAAAAGAATTTGCTAATGGGCATCCACTTTGAAACTTTGAATGGCATCTCGAAACCTAAAAAATATGAATATGCAATATTAAAAAATAGCAAATTACATATTATTAAGTGCATATGAAGTGTTAACCACGAGCACCTCTATTATTCATCTACATACCTTATGGGTATGGGCACCAGAACTTACAATAAAGGTTCAATTATGTTCCAGAAAAATTTACGAAAATTAACACAAACCCTTTACAATTCATTATTTTTGTGTATTATTTTTATAACACATTATGGTTAGCGAGACGCTTATTACGTTTTAAGTTTCCCTCTACACATTCGGTATAGAAATAGTCACAGAAAGGAAAATTGTTGTTATTAGTTATAAAATCCACATTCCCTTTCTTGAAATTTATCGTTCTATCGTAATTCTCCGACGATACCCGAGGGAAAATTCGATAGCAACTTAGAATTCCAAACTAGTATCGTATCGAGGGAAACTCCTATCGTATCGAGCTCGATACGATACCAACTTAGAATCCCGGGGCTGACCAGATTCGTAATCGGCAGCCCTAAAACCCAAAAATAATAATGTTTGAACAAAGACGAGGAACCTTTTTTTTGAGCTAGTAGGTATACTGGTTTTCCCGTCCTCTAAAGGTTAAAGAAAACGACAGTTTTCTGATTTTTTGGGACAATTCAGTAGCGTGAATACATAACATAACACGATTTTCACTATAGCACTGATTCTCAAGATTCTGCACAACTTTGCCCATTTAAGCGACTATGCATGTAGCTCTGCTAAGAAAATGATTACCCATGCAAGGAGGTAGAAAATGGACACCCTTATACACTATATATGTATGTATTAATATATCCTTTTGTTATTTAAACACTGACATCTACATATGTACATATGTCATGGCCACGAAAGGTCGATATTTTAATTTAACAAAACCTTCGTTCGTATTTAAAATTATTTATTATTCTGATCCCTATAAAACAGAAAAAAGTAAATGTGGCCATTTATTTAGGATAATTTATGGGATATACCTTTTAATGAATGAAGATGTGCTAACATTAAAACAAATATTCTTACCTTTGTATATACAAGTCTGTTTAAAAATTAATTAATCGGGCATAAAATAAATTACTCCAAAAAAAAATTACGGCATATTTTAAATTACGTTCTTGTAAATTAAAAAAAACGCACTTCTGCAAATAAAAGAGGATTCTTTTTTAGTGACTGATGTATGTCAATAAATAAAAAATCATATGGGCCATATTTTTCTTCGGAAATATTTATCCAGTTATAAATGGCAAATAAAGTTAACTAAAATGACTATTAAATTACATGAGAAAATTCCATGACTGCCGTCAAAGCGCAGCACTACTACAGCTCCGTATCAAGTATCACAGATTCGTACTCACAAATATTTGCGAAGAAAAAACCGCTGCCAACAGAATCACTACTACTTACCACATTCAGTTTTCTCACATTTAGTTACATTAAACCGCTGAAAACATTGGGTTATAGTGTTAAAAGTGTGATATTAGTATTTGTTTGGATATGACATTTATTACCTATATGACATATGTGCCCTTTATGACTGGTATGATCCATATGGCCTTATTTATTATCAATATGACCTGTATGGCCGATATGACTGACCGTTATGACCAGTATAACCTTTATGACTCATACGAACTTGACTTGTATGACCTTTCAAAAGGTAAAATAATTCATATGACCTAGACTATGATGACTCCTAGTAAATATATATGACCTAGACTATGATATGATTAGTCTATGTGACTATAGATGAGTCTTAAAAATTGTAGCAGTTATACAGGCCGTATTGGTCATAATCGTACCTATAAAATATAGGTTGTAGAGGTCTATCAGCTCATAAAGGTCATATATTTCATAATTAACTAAGTGGATATGTAAGTAGAACAACCCATATATTTTTTTTATTTACATAATTGTATCAGTCATATCATTGTATTCTGTATTTATCACTATCACTGTATAGTCCTTCTAATTTTAATTGAAAATGATAAATACGCCTGGGGAACAAAATAAGCGGTGCAACTTTATGATTCCATGGGCGTGCATATATCTTGTATAAATTCGAAAATTGTGAAATAATTTTTTTCATTCAAATCAATATAGGAGATTAAAATTAGCCTGCATACAAAACTCATAATATTTGTAATATAATTTGCTGTAAATAATGCTCATTTAGCTACAATCTCAAAAAATTGTCTGTGTTAATAAACCTAGCTGAAATACACGTCACTGGCGCCTTATACACGTAGAATTTCTAAAGTCGTAAATCATTTTAACGACGTCGTAAAAATTTTATGGCACAGTGGACCGAATAAGTATTTGGATGTATTACATATAAAGCAATTACATATAAAGTATACTTGTATAGTGAGCTTAGCAATTTTAGAAAATATATCTGACAACCTTGCTTTTTTCTACCTATTTTCAATTTAGAATGGAAATAGAGTAAAGAGAATACTCTTTTAATTACTAGGTTGTATTTTTTTTATCTACAAGTACACAATTTTGAATATTCCGTACTTTTATTGGAACAGTTTATTTTATGCGCCGTCAATTATTTTTTAAGAATACTGATATATAGATATCGCCAAAGTGAGTATCATTAGGGTCGCACTAGCCACTAGCCCATACATGTACCTACGTATAATAACCCAGTCTTATAAATGCATGTTAACGAAGTTGAATGGCGCAGAAAAGTGATGGGTAGAAAACATTTCCTTGCTGCTTGTCTGAAACTGTATGGCAGGTGTGTAACCCGCCTAACTAACATAACATAAATACTGTAAAGTAGTGTAAATTGTTCAGCACTAATTCTAGATGATTTAAATACAAATCTGAAATGTAGCTAGATCTACATGGTGTATCCAATATGTGTTTTAAACATTTTTTAGACTGAAAATTCATCGAACTATTTTCGAGTTTATTTGAAAAATTTGTTAAATATTAAATGGTTTTACTTCTACCAAATAAATCTAATAATTAATTCACTTGCAAAACAATGCTGTCACTCTCAAAATATTTTTTAACCTGAAGAGCTTTAGACATAAATTTGAAACGTGGATAGATTGTAGAGGAATATCCTACATGGGTATTAATCCGTTCGCAAATTGAAAATCTATTCAATTGTCGGACATCAAAAATATGTCTGCTCCCATTAATATGCACTAGAGCTACCAATTTGAGAGTCTTTTGTGTACAAGGTGAGCTCACATATAAACCATTGTGTTATTGTTACCATATAAACTGGAACAAATTGACTAAAATCGAACAGAAACCCGGTACTTTAAACACTTATTGTAACTTTTAACAAAAGCAACTAACCCCGAAATATAAAGTTGTGTTATTAATTTTAGTGGTCCAATTCATATGCGATCGGGCTCGTATATAGAAAGCTCAACAGTTGGTAGCTCTAAAGGTATGTCCAAACTTGCGCTCCACGAACATGCTCCGCTCAGCTCCTCACGCGCTCCGATCGTCGGAGGTTTGAGGATTTCAACGGACATCCCGCGCTCCAAGGAAAACCCACGAACTTGCGACTGGAGATTCATATACCAGCCTGGAGTATACGTTTAGAATTTCCAAAGTATTGCTACTATAGTACCACAAGTCTGTGCAGCACTTGTAAATGAATTACAAGGAAGTATCAAGGTAACATATTAATAAGTCTCTATTTAATTTTTTAATACCCAAACATTTTTTATTGTTTATAATTGTCCAGGAAACCAGTTCCTTTGCTGGATTTCTCTTTGACTTTCTCTCTCCGATAGCCCGACAGCAATGACAACATCTTCTTTTTACACTGCTCAGCAGACATACCAATTTCTGCTGAGATCTCTCGCCACGCATCTTCCTTCATATTTTTTTTTGAAGTGGTTCTTGTGACGAGGATCCCACAGCAAATTTTGCTGTCTATAGGCATTAATTAGCTGCAAAGCTTTGTCTTCGGACCACCACTCCATTACATTTTATACTAATTTAACAATAAACTAGTTACAATAAACAAACAAAACACGACACAACACACAGTTGAACAAAGAAAATAAATGCGCTAGTAGAGGAGCGGAGCGTGTGCGCTGAAATGCAAAGAACCTCTCAACGTGCCCGTCCAAACAAAACTGCGAACACTCAAAGGGTTCGTCGAAAAGACCGACAGGAGACGGATTGCTCCGCTCGGAGCGCGACTGGTTCGCGCTCTTCTCTCAAACACCGTCCACACATGCAAAAATGAAGAGCGCGAACAGAGCGGAGCAGGAGCAGAGCGCAAGTTTAGACGCACCTTAATATGCACTAAAGGACGATACTAAGGTAGGGATGGGCACATTTTTAAAAACATCGATGTTCAACATCGGTACCTACTATCGATGGTAGTAAAAACATCGGTTAGAAAACATCGATGTTGTGAAACATCGATGTTTCAAAATAATATATACCGGGTGTAACAGGATCATGGTACACCCCTCTTTTCTCCTTTAGTTTCAAGATCATTGATTGAAATTTGGGATATCTTATATACATAATAAGCGACACTATCTGACATACAAGTGATTTTTTTTCACTTCCGGTTTCGCCGGAAGTGACACTAACTTTTTGGTTTTTAAATAGAATACCCTGTATATTATTGCATTTATGAATTCTGCATAATTTTCTGAATCCAACGATACCAAATAAGTGACATTTAAAACGTCAATATTTTTTACAATTATAATTTTTAGTTTTTCATTTAAGTGGGCCATGACGGTTCCGATTTAGTATAAATGACCCATGTAATGCTACAAAAAACAAAATCCCGTCAAAAATACTAAATTATGTGATTTATGAGCAAATTAAGTTCATCAAAATTGTTTTTGGAGCAGAACTCAATTTTTTCAAATGAGGTACCATATTGGTACCGTAGTACCATTTATTATTACTATTAATAAGTAATTTATTCTTATGTCGTATTAATATGTGCGATAAATACAAACAAAATTACAGCTAAAAGAAATGATTTGATGAACTTTATTTGCTCATAAATCACATAATTTAGTATTTTTGACGGGATTTTGATTTTTGTAGCATTACATGGGTCATTTAGAATAAATCGGAACCGTCATGGCCCACTTAAATGGAAAACTAAAAATTATAATTGTAAAAAATATTGACGTTTGAAATGTCACTTATTTTGTATCGTTGGATTCAGAAAATTATGCAGAAATCAAAAAATGCAATAATATAAAGGGAGTTCCATTTAAAAATCGGAAGTTCCATTTCAAAAGTCGGCGAAACCGGAAGTGGAAAATTAATCACTTGTATGTCAGACAGTGCCGCTTATTATGTATATAGGATATCCCAAATTTCAATTAACTATCTTGAAAACTAAAGGAGAAAAGGCGGTGTACCATAATCCTGTTACACCCAGTATAAAGTGACATTAATTTTTATGTTCTCTGAAAAAAAGCGTATTGTTTTGTATAAGTAGAAACTAGAAAATGTGCCTATAGATATCGGCTTACTGTCGTTTAATAAATGAGATCTTTGCTGAAATTTAATACTTTCTGCCTTGACGGATATATGTTGCGTAAGCCACAATGTACAAAGAGTAAAACGAATCAATTAGAAATTTTTCGTTTTTTTTTTTGGCAACTTAAAAATGTTCGTACTGAAATATTAAATGATATTTGTGGGATACGTATTACTTATCGATGTTTCGATGTTTACAAGTAACATCGATGTTGAAAATATAACATCGAAATTAAAACATCGATGTTCAGTGGAAAACATCGATATTTCAGAAACATCGATCCAATGTTTGAAATAGGTGCCCATCCCTATACTAAGGTATCGCCACAGTATGGTCTCCTGATCAGGACACAACCGATGCCGACGCCGACGCCGACGCCGACGGTGGAACGAAGCAACGGCAAAGAACGGTGGTTCTTCGGTTCTCGCTCGTCAAATATGAGATCATTGAAATCCGGATATACTACTTTTGACACGCGAGTATCAGAGTACGAGGATAGCTTTCTCGCTTTGTTGTGAGTATCTATATTAAAACATATTTTAAATACACATGTAAGTTTTTTGAAATTAAAGTAAGGATAGTTCGTGACCATGGCATCACATATGTCAGTATTTCAATAACAAAAGGATTTACATACACAGTTTACCTATGTATGTATATTACATACTCGTACATATGTACAATACATCTTATATAATATATGTATACGTCTAGAGTCTAATGCATATTGAATATTCAATCTTTCATGAAAACATATGCGTCACCAATGGAAACGTTTCCCAAGAACACGTAAAAAGTATTTAGTAACAGTTTATGCATGTATACAGGGTGTCCACTTTTTAGATGGGATTGACAATTTATTAAAATACAAATTTATTAAAATACCAAAAAAGATGTTTACGAAACTTATAAGTTTCCGAAGAAACATCTGAAGTATTGTTTTATATCACACAATTTTAATATTTAAAAAAAACTGTAACCTTTAATGTACTAACCAATATTTATATGTAAATGAAATATTTTTTACTTAAGGACTGATGAAAAAGCACACGTATCAATTACCATTTATATGGTGGTCCTTGTATTTTGACCACTAATTAGTCGGTACAAATAACTTATAAGTAACATTTTTTTGTATACCTACATGTTAACTCGAGAACGCGATAAAATATCAATTGCCTATAAATAATTCCTAAATATTGTCAGAAACATTTTAAAACAAATTATTGTTTATTTGTCTATAAATAGTTTCCAAATGTTCCAAGATATTATAACTTGATATTCAATATGTTTGTATGAAAAAAACCTGCAAGTATCTTAACGTTTCGCTTAATATTTGGGAGGTGGAAGGAAAGTAAGTGCAAAATAATCCGAATACAAAATTATCATTATTATTATTATTTATTATGTTTATTAACATTAAGTTTAATATGTACTAAGTGAGCTCTACAAATTTTACTCTATTATAAGTATGTGCCCTAATAGTTGTTTCGAGTGTTATTCTGAAATCTAAAGGACAAACTGCTCTTCAAAATTAGTGTAACACTTTTTAGATTAGCGCCATTTGCGTTCTATTCGAGTTAGATACTTGCGGTTTTTAATTTTCGGTAGCCTATAGGGTTGGTTTTAATGCCCCGAAGGCGTTGTGTTGTGACCAGTTCGCCGTCCGCACCCCAAAAACCAACCACATGTCGAAATTTGAATTCGTAAGATTTTGAAGGCAATTTCAGAGACCTACAGGATCGACTAAGAAATAATGCCTAGCTCATAAACTATAACTAATAAATGCTAACTGCCTAATAAATTGGCTTGGGGTGACCATAACCAACTTTCACCCTTTGACAACTCAAGCACACCTCCAGGCCACATCCACACTGACCCCCCACTCGCTCCCTCTGGTTCCGCACCTGCAGAAGTCTGCGTGGGATGTCGTTTTGTCTCGAATTCATGTCATGGCATTACTTGAAGGCTCTCGAAGTTGGTGGAACACATTGCGGACGGCCGATTGAGTGCCAAGAGTGATATTCTAACTCCAACTCACCCCCTGAAAATTTGCCGCCCTAAGGGGTTGTAAGCAGGTTTTGATGCGTGAGGTGTCTCAGAAAGCTTTCTTGAGGATGCATGAACTCTTTTTGCCACACCCCGAGTCGTCCGTCTCCTTCAAATCCTCTTTTGCGTCCCATCACCCTCTTTTATTGACCACTTGCCAAAAATGTTTGCACTTGTGTGAAATCTTGTGAAAACGTGTGAATCGATATTCGCCAAATTCGCAAGTGACTAACTAATAAATGCTAACTGCCTAATAAATACGCGACAAGTGTTAACTGTGTCTTGGCTCAGAAACCCTCGAAAGGGCTAACACCAACGAAGCAGGTCACCAAAACACCACCTTTTTCCACTAACGTCGGAGTAGGTGTGTCTTGGAGGGGTTATTGGTTTGTCAAAGGGTGAAAGTGAGTTGTGGCAAACTGTTGTAGCAAAAAAATCTACCACCAAAACGAGATTTTACACTTGGGTTGCGTGTACTCTGACGCGTAAAATCCAAACATGTAAAAATATTCAGGGGGTCCCATTTAAAAAAAACTAGGTTTGGTGCAATTTTCAGCGAAACCTTAAGTCGGCGGCCTTGGATTTTTTCACTTGTTGGAAATTAATTCAAATATAAACGCCCCAAATAAAAAAATCATTAATTAGTTTTCAAGATATAAGCTTGGTCCGACCTCCTGAGCCACCCGATATACAGGGTGTTAGAAAAGTACCGGAACAGCAGAATAACTCACCAGGAGTGCATTTTTGGAAAAATGTGTTATACAAAAGGATTTTTCCCCGGCTATCCATTTGAATTTTTAACCTTGAATTTGACCCCTATTTTGGACCCCTTTATCGAAAAGAGCGGAAAAAAATTACAGAAATTACAGTCGGACATTGATTACCCTCATTTCAAATTGTGGACCCAATCACCACCCTCATTTGTCAATTCTGTTTGATTTTACTTTGGAGTGACCTTCCGATGAGATGATTATACATTGTCTCGAATTTTGTCCATTCTTCATTTTTGGGCTCAAGAATATGCAGTTCCACGTTTATAAAAACGACCTTGACCTTGAAATGACCTTGAGGGACATGAGTCAAAGTCAAATGACCTGGTTATCAATGGATAACCAGGAATACACCTACTGTGACATTGTCTCTCTTGTTTGCGATGAATCATTTTCCCACGATATTATGAGATTGACTTCAGGGTGGTGACCTCACAATTTGAAATGAGGGTAATCAAGGTCGAACCCGATTGTAATGTTTTCCGTTCTTTTCGATTCCGGGGTCAAAAATAGGTGTTCCCATTTGAAAAAACAACCTTGACCATCAAATGACCTTGACGGTTCAAGGTCAAATTCAAGGTTACCACCAATGGATAGCCGGGAAAAAAATCCTAAAACTTTTGTATAAAACATTTTTCCAAAAACGCACTCCTGGCGAGTTATTCTGCTGTTCCGGTACTTTTCTAACACACTGTATGCCCTTTTGTAAGGACATATACCGGGATTTGTGAAATTCCAAAAACCGACATATTTGTTAACTGTCTTGATTTGGACGATGACTTTTGAAGCTTTTGAAATATAGGTTAAATATGGCACACTATGTATACCGTATGTGTAAAGCGGACATGGGCCGGTTGTGAAAAAAGACAAATGCTACTACACTTCTCGTTCTAACTACTAACACAGGTGGTGAGAGGGCTCGTCTTATTCCGTCACTACCTTCGATGCATATGCCGTTGCTTCTTATCTGTCATCTCACTTCTATTTGTCCTTTTTCATAACTGACCGATGTCTGGATTATTTACATACACGGTACATCATAACAAGATGTGAAATATTCGTATTACCTACTTTATCTATGATGAGTTGCAAATTAAGCACTAAAATTACTAAATTATGTAATCAAAAGCAATATAATATGTAGGTTCCTTTGAGATGGCAGATTCCTATATTCTTAATTTAGAACTAATCTAAAGATGTAAAATACATATTATTCTAATTTTGTGTTTTAATTTGTTTCAGAAACAACAGCTAGGTAAGTGGAGAGCTTGCTTGAAGTTAAGGTAACGAGATTTAATGGGAGAATTATGACTGGAATTTTAGTATGTTTGCGCATTTTGTTATACATATGTATTTCTTGAGATCCCAAAATAAATTTTCCGTTCTATCGTATCTATCAGTATTTAGACTAGAGACTTGCCGTTCGAAAATTTCGGTAACATATAGGGTTGGTTTTAATACCTCGAAGTTGCGACGTTGTGGCTTGAGGGGTTAGCCGTCTACACCCCAAAAACCAATCCCATGTCAAAATTTCAATTTACAGGATTATGACTGCAATTCAGAGACCTACAGGATGGACTTTGAGAGACGGTGGTGGGTAATAATCCTATCCTGGCACACATTAAGACCTGTCCAAGAAGTACTGAATTGCTGGTCGCTGTTCCATCTTTGCAACACTTGTTCAGTTCTCATGACCACCCTTCTGCAGTTACGTTGGGTTTTGTTTGCTATGACCTCTGTTGAGCGATTCCATTGATGCTAATGCTGTCAATAAATTGGTCTGGGGTGCCATGACCCGCTTTCACCTTTTGATAACTGAAGCACCACTTCAGGCTATAGCAAGCAAAATGTGTCTCATCGCTCTCATTTTTCACTCCCTTCAAAAAATTCTGGTTGCGACTTCACCTTAGCCGACTTAAGCAACTTAAAATCAACCCAATAGGCTACCAAAATTTTTAAACTGCAAACCTCGAACCCAAATAGAACAAAAAATGTCACTGATTTAACAAGTGTTACGTTAATTTTGACGAGCAGTTTAGTACACTCAGTGTGTAATACATTCATTCAAAATCTGAACACATTTATAAAACAAGTGTTTATGATTTTCAACGGATTTGTTTTAAATGTAATGCGACAAAGTGACATGACATAAAAAACAACGTCTAACGTTTTTTTTTGAACGTCAGTGGTTCTTACACAAAAAATCTGTAAGATAGGTGTATGCCAAATTTAGTCTGAAAAATTGAATTTTAAAATAATTGTTTTGGTTAAGTTTTGTCCAAATTTTAATTTATCAATAACACAGACCTGCAAAAACAAAACACTTTTTTTTTAACCCTAAGGGAAGGTGATTCTGAAGGTTTTTGACATGCTGAACATAATACCGTTGTCCGATTTACCCTATCACGTCACAATTTTCAGAAAACCTAACCTAAAACTGCAAAAAAAGCTTTTTTTGGTCTATATCGAGGCCTTCATAGCTCGGCAATGAAACGAGATTGAGTAAAATGGACTCGACTATCGTATTCAGTAAATCACAACCTACAAAAATCAATAGCAACAATAAAAAAAAACATTACTACAGATGGTGCAATTATTATTTTATTTAAGCGATTTCACATAAATGTACAAAGAATTCAAAATTAAATAGGCCAATCCAAAGGATTTTGACCTGCTAAACACGATTTCGTTACTTGTTTTTTTCCATTAAGTTAGAATTATGAAAAAAAAACATAACCTTATAATTGATATGAAGCAAGTCATCATATTTATTGGGTAATATTAGGTATCATTGCCATTGTCTATCTTAATCAAATAAATTTTTTTTTAAATATTTTCGAATAAATAAATAAAACATAACCTTAAAATGCATCAAACGCTATATTCGTAATACTTACATAGCTTTCAATCACTCAAAGATATAATAAGTATCATATTCGATAGATTTTGACGTACTAAACACGTTGGCGGTAACTGTTTTATTCAACTAAATTCAGGATATTGACAAAACATAAAACATTGTTTTCAACGCGCTAAACATCATGCAGTTACTGCTTTTACTCGATCAGAACAAATATTACTTATGGCCAATAAATAAGAAAATACGCTTCATATCAATTTTAAGGTTATGTTTTTTAATTTTAATTCTAACTTCATGGAGAAAAACAAGTAACGGCATCGTGTTTAACAGGTGAAAATCCTTTGGATTAGCCTATTTCATTTTGAATTCTTTGTCCGTTTCCGGAACATAGAAATTCTTGTGAAATCACTTAAATAAAATAATAATTGCGCCATCTATAGTAATTTTTTTTTATATATTTTTACTATTGATTTTTGTAGGTTTTGATTTACTGAATACGATAGTCGAGTCCATTTTACGCAATATCGTTTCGTTGCCGAGCTATGAAGGCCTCGATATAGGCCAAAAAAAGCTTTTTTTTGCAGTTTTAGGTTAGGTTTTCTGAAAATTATGACGTGGTAGGGTAAATTGGACAACGGTATTGTGTTCAGCATGTTAAAAACCTTCAGAATCACCTATTAGGGTTCATAAAAAGCCTTGCAGGTTTGTGTAATTCACCTGTAAATATTAAGTAGAAGATTCATTAAACTGCAAAACGGTTGAAATACGTACATATGTACAGGATTAGTTTCCATTGAAAAAACAATTGAACATCCGAAATCATGAAACTGAACCAAAGTTTTGTTTTTAAATGAAACACTTATAATCTGATTCCTCTTTTCAAAAATATATATATCTATGTTTGCATGGTAGGGTCACGACATATTCAATTTTAAAATATTATTGAAAAAGTAGTTAGCGACAACGGATCGCAGCTGTCATTGACGACCGGACGCGGAATAAACAAGAACGTTAGCAGAAATGTAATTTAAAAAAGTATTGAGCATTGCAGCAGTAAGTTTCATGTGTGGATCGGTAAAGGCGGAACTGCCCAGTGGCCTCTAAACAGCCTAGACCCGACTCATTTGAACAGAGCTTTTTATGAGGCTACAAAAATACTAATGCAAATTTGGATGGATTGCAAATTTAAATGACTTTAATCCTAGTTTTATAGTAAATTCAATTTCTAAAATTACCGAGGACTATACGAAGTAGTTACATGTCGAAAGTACAGCATTTGTGATTATTTTTATTTATGCTCTTAGATTTATTATTTATTAATAATTCTGTTTAAATTTGTTTTAAAATTTGTTTAAACCTCAACCTTGTTGAAATTATGATTATTTTTGTAAAATAAAATCCGGTATCACTTTTTATTAATCCTTCTACCTTTTTATTAATACCTTCAAATGAAATATGTCGCGACTTGCTAAAGCAAACATAGACAAAATATATAACATAAGATGTTATATATTTTTAAAAAGGGAAAAATTCGAAACAGAATTTGTAATAATATACAGTATGTTCCATTTCAGAAAAATCTACAACTTTTGTCCGAGGAACTTTTTTCTGGTATCAATAATAAACTTGAAATAACTTGGCAGAATTGAGCAACTAACCCTGTACATACATTGTCTTGTAAAATTAAATTAAAACAGCAAAAAGACAAAAAAAAACTAAATTCAAAAGAGCAAGATAATTAAACTAGATTCGATAAAAACGGAATCAATAAAACAATTTAATTTGCAGTTAAAATGTTTATAAGTTTCCACCAGTGCACCATTTATGCAATAAATTGATCAAATATCTTGCCCAAGTTGATTGACCTATTTCTTAAATATATTTGGTCAATTTGTGCACAAGTATCTCTTATTTTTACTCTTCAACCTTCTGAATTACTGCACTTTTGTTTGATAGTATTCCAAAGAAAAGAAATCAATCGAGATAAATTTGGCGACCTTGGTGGCCAGTTGATTAAGGGGCAATTGGGGCCTACCCGTTTGTTTTCTATATTGGCAATTAATCATTGTCTCTCACTGCGTTGTGTACAGCACAACTATGCGAATGATTGAAACAGTTTCGGAATGGAAAATAACATTTCCTAAAGTCTCGGAACACTAGTTTCTTAGAAAATCTAAACACTCAGTTGCTTTTAAATTACACAGGCACACAAAATAAAAATAAGTTGTTTGTGCGGCGGATACGACAATACTTTTCCTACGTATTGTGAGCTGCTGAATCAATATCCGATGTTAGAATTTGAGTTCCATGTACCAATTTTTTGCTAATCTCAAAAAAATGTAAAATCACCATTATTCTGGTTTAGCGATATATTGCTTTTTTATAGCATTATAGATACTTAGATAATCACGTCCGGACATTAGGTTGGAAGTTAGGTTGGACACTGCAGAAACCGGAATACACTGATTCAGGACCTACAAACGTTTATACAGGGTGTCCCGGAAAGTATGTCACAGACTTTAGGAGGTGATGGTACATACAAAAATAATATTAAAAGTCTTTATAAACATACCCCCGTAAATACTTCCCTTTGGAGTTATGACCCTCTTTAGGTATCCCCCAGGCGAAACATATTCATTTAATTTTTTTTGGGCCCAGGTAGGAAGATGAAATTTTGAGAATAAAGTTGGGCAAACAATTCCCTTATTTGGCGAGAATATGAATAAAATCCAGAAAACGTAAAGGGTATTCGAACACCCCGTACATATTTTTGGCGAGAAAAAAATTCTGGTTATTATACCATTTGTGGCTCAATTATTTTTATAAAGACAATTCGATTTTGAAACTTTTTCTCTAGATATATTTTCGAGAAACGTCGTTTTCCCGTAAAAAAAGTTAAAAGAGGTCACCTCATTATTCACCCCGAGACAAACACTTCAAAAGTTTACATAGTAGGCGTCCGTCACTTCAGTGACATTTATGCTGTGGCTTATTTGACAGCGGCCTTATCCCCGTACGGTGACATTATCAGAGAATAAAAATGAATAATAATCATTTCACTCACCATGAATATGCAGATACATATGCATTTTATTTATGGTTTTTGTAGCGGTAATATAAGTACGGTGTACGTTGAAAGATATCCCGAAAAACGAAGACCGTCGCTGAACGTTTATACGGGTTCACGCACGACTTTGTGAAACTGGAAGTGTTGTGCCTCGTTATGTTGGCAGTGGCAGAACTTCAGCACGAAATCTTGAACTTGCTCTCAAATATATTGAGAGCTGTTGAACATAATCCCAGAGCAAGTGTCCGAAGAATTGCTAACCACTTGGAAGATAGTAGAATGTTGGTGTGGCGAGTACTTAAAGAAAATTTTCTGCACCCCTACCATTTTCAAAAGGTGCAAAGTCTACAACCCCAGGATTATCCACTTAGAATGGATTTTTTGTCAGTTAATGCTGGACTTTCATCATCGAAACATAGTTTTGTGCGTATCATTTTGTTCACGGATGAAGCAACTTTTACACGAGATGGTATACTTAACTTACACAACATACATCAATGGTCAGATGAAAATCCACATCCCATAATTGAAAGTCACCATCAACAGACCTTCTCAGTTAACGTATTTTTTTCTACCAAGAAGACAGAGAATACCTAAATTTTTTGCAAACCCATCTTTTTGAGTTAATACAAGATGTTCCAATTGCATTACGGCAGCGTTTATGGTACCTTCATGACGGGGCACCTGCCCATTTTAGTCATCAAGTACGACGACATTTAAACAGTCTTTCGCGGTCGATGGATTGGACGAGGGAATGATGCACCAATAAACTGGCCGTCTCGCTCACCAGATTTAAATGCGGCTGATTTTTATTGATGGGGACATACTAAATCTCTCGTTTATAGCAGTTCTGTTAATTCAGAAGAAGAACTCGTCTGCGAATAGTAGAAGCGTTTAAGGCTATTAGAAATATTCCTGATGTATTTACTAGAATCAGATTTAATTTTATTAGAAGGCTGCGAGCATGTGTTGAAGCCCATGGAGAGCAGTTTGAACATCTACTATAATTACCTATACAATTTATTTACTTGTTTCGTTCGATAATGATATTAAAGTATTGTTTTTTTTTTAACAAAAAATTTAATTTTTCGACAGTCATTCTTCATAAAAAGTTTTGCTTGTATTGAAACATCCAGTAAGTTTGTTGTTTGTTCAATTTAACATACAGGGTGTTCAAAAATAGCAAACATTATATAATAATGAAGAGTAAAGTACCTTAAATATTAACGTTATGTAAAAAAGTTGTTTGCAATTAAAAATCCGTCTTTTTCAGTTACTTCTAGAAGTCAAAATTTTAAAAAAACGTGAATGTTTGGTGTGCAATTACTTTCAATCGAATAATTTTTCGAATAATTAATCGAATGATTTCTTATTATGTCTGCGCCTTTAGTAAACCTTGAACAAACAAAAACTTTCTGGACGTTTCAAGACAAGCTAAACTTTTTATGAAGAATTACTTTTTGTCGAAAAATTAGATTTTTTGGCCATTTTACCTATAGGTAACTCAATCCGGGGACACAAATAAATAAACAACCTTGTTTACCTTAGTTGATGACCATTTCCCTCACGATTTGTTCGTAATTCGGGCTTTCCTTGTTGCCTAAAAAGTTCTCGACGACTTCTTTGAAATTGCACCACGTAGTTCTCTGAATTCGTGAGGAAAATGGTCGTCAACTACGGTAAACAAGGTGGTTTGATGAATCTTAAACTTCACTTCCTACATTCTCACCTAGATTCATTTTCCGGTATCAGGGACGTTGGGATATTAACATAATGGCTGATTTCTGTTGGATGTTGAAGAGGGAAACATCCAAAAGAGGAATAAAGTACAAAAGAAACCCACTGCATATGGTGTAAAAAAGGTGCGTTATAGGTAAAACAACATAAGCGTTACGCTCCCTGGTAGTCGCTCAACAAATTAACGGCTGGGCCATCGTTTATTCAAACGTCCATTTAAGTGCCATTGTATTTTGAAAATTTTCCGTTTAAATTTGTGTTGTATTCATTAAAAAATATAATATTAGCATGATTTTGTGATTATTATAATTAGAATTGTTGTGTACCTCGTCCTGGATTAAGAGGGATTCCCAATTAACTTTTCATATACTATATCCTGAACAAGGAAAGCATCAAGTTTCCCTTATAAATAAATTTGGTCAAAAGGAACGTATAGACAGGCGCAAGGCTTGGATATTAAAACTGAGGAAAGCCCGTTAGTAAATTTATGAAAGTCTGTTCTCTTCATTTTGCTGAGGAGGATTACTTTTTTATCGATGTAAGTTTTAGTATTTTAAGGTTAATGTAAAGATATTTATCATTATTATTGTCTGTTTCAGTTAAGGATTAAAAAAACGGAAAATACTGAAAAAACTGCAGTACCTTCAAATTTATGGTCATGAATAACCTGTATTCAGAACATGTTCACCCTCTTGTACACACTTTGAAATTACAGTGCCCGTCTAAATAATCATATATTTGAAGATATTTAAATGTTAAATAATTTTGTAAAAAAAACACATGTATACCTTGAAGCATTTATTAAAACTTTTCAAAATAAACCGATCCAACCTAAAAATATATCTTTCATGGGTATATTCTATCAGTCTAAAAATCAAAAGAAAACCACTACAATTATTATGCCAGCAGTAAACCTTGACCACAAAAGGTGTTTTTAGGCAGTAAATAATCAAGTACTACACATAAATAATAAACTAAAGGGGCAACTTGAATATACATACAACACATTAAAAGCAATGTAAAAGCAAACGGCTAATGGCCCAATCGTTAGTTCGAAATTTTTTCGTACTGGCGCTGGCATCTTAAATTCTGACGCCTATAGCAGAAGGCGATAGATTTTTAAGCTGTCCCAGATATTTTGGTCTGCTGTGGGTGTACTAGGATTGGCTTTTAATAGTATGAAAGGTGATATAATTTTCAGATTTATAAGTCTGTCACAGTTTTTAGTATGTTGGCGTTGAAAAAATAGGGCAAAATTCGTTTTTTTCGTAGTTTCCGTCAAATATACGGTGTTTGTAGGGATCAGTACTTTCCGGTTTCTGCAGTGGTAATACTTCCAACCTAATGTCCGGACGTGATTATCTAAGTATTATGAGGCCAACAGATCTTTCCAAAACAATCTATCCCACTCTAAACCAGAATAATGGCAATTTTACATTTTTTCAAAAGCAAAAATTGGTACATGGAACTCAAATTCCAATGTCGGATATCGATTCAGCAGCTCCCAATACAACGGAAAAGTATTGTCGCATTCGCCACACAAACAACTTTTTTTATTTTGTGTGCCTGTGTTATCTGAAATAAAAATATAGGGCAGTTAACACAGTAAGCAAATATAAAATACAGTTTCACCATAAAATATCTACATATGCCACACCATACATTCAGTTTGTGGGAATATCGCCTTTTGGAAAGTATGACCCGTTCTGAAACTTCCATTGATCAATATTTATTAATTAATTTATTGGTGAGTAATATTTTTTTTGACTGATTTAGTGTGTCCGCCCACTTGAAATTTAGAGGTATAGTCTGTCCCAAATTGGTTATTCATGCATTGGCATCTCGATTATTATTGAAGACAGAAATGTGGTTAGTTGTGGTAAGTTAGGGGGATTTTTAGAGGGTTTTGTGACCTTTTCGACTTTTTTTCCAATTCGATTTATTTGTAATTATTGTTTTCGAGATAATTCCAAAAAATTAACTGCATAAATATCACGACTTGTGATATTTTAGCAAGTACATTGTTAAGACACTTTTTTTAAGACTCTTTCGTTGATATTAACATAGTATTTGTGTTGTCATTAATTTCTGAGTTAATGTTAAAGATTACAAACAAAAAAAACTTAACAAAAATAATGTAAATTACATAAGTATTTCTATATGAGGTCCCTTTGCGTCCAAACACTTTTGGCACCATTTGAAAACCGAATTTAACTAGTAATTTGAATAGTACAAACTACATGCACATGTTGCAAGAACAAAAATAATACCAGCTCTTAAGATTTAAGGCGAACTTGTTAAGTGACAAATAAAAGTGATCTTGAAAAGTGTCCTCAAATACTGGGGCAAATTTGTGGCCAGCCAGATCTTCTTGTCTCTGCCATTTAGACTATTATAGGATATTTATAGGAGAGGATATTTATAACCTGATTTAATTGACAAGGTAATACATTATTATTTGAGAGCCATTATTTGTTTCACAATTGTGACAGTTACTTGTCAAAAGTTTGACAACAACAATATTTCGCTTCGAGCTTCGACATAACCTCTATTTCCATCTCTCTCGTTTATAGCCAGATTGGATGACGTTTTTTTTTTTGGATTGCTCTTTATATGGATCAAAGAGAAACAGATTTGCTCCCAACAGGGCAGAGTGTTTAATTCTGCTTCATCACATCTTGCCAAAATTATATAATGAGCATTATTTCAAATTATGAACACATACAGAGTGGTTCATTACGAACAAGAACACCTCTGTAATTTTATTTAATATCCAGTCTATATGTACGGGACCCGGCTACTGGAATGGGTGGTGTGAGAAGGATGGGAGGTTGCGCACAATAAGCCCAAGAGGCTGTAGTGCAATCCGGCGAAAAGGACGGCTCCCAGAAGGAGAAAAAAAAGAAGTGTATGTATCAAAATGTTGGGCACAAAAAACTGTATTTGTAAACTGGCTGAGACATTTGATATCTTCAACTCAAAATAAGTATAAGTAATATTTTTAGGGGTCGAAAAATTAGTGTATACCGATTTTTTGTTGAAAAATGAATTGGACAAATTGTCAGAATTCTGGCGGTTAGAAACAATTATCAGGTTTGGACAGTAAATACTCTTTGGAACCTCAAATTGTATTTAAGTGTCATAGAGATTCGTATACCAAAGATTATTTTAAAATATAAAAGTGATTAATTATAAACACGGTTAATGCATTTTTAGTGACATTAACCGGTTAATTGTAAATTCTATAATTTACCGGTTGATTAATTGGTTAATTAAAGTAGGTTTTCAATTAGAGAAAAAATATCATATTTGATAGTCAAGCCGATGATGACACCAAATAGTTATTTTTTTTATTACAGGTACTATACAATTTTGACAATATTGCACTTGAGGAATATTTAAATCCGGAATACTTAACATATATCCGGAATAACATATGTACATACATACAGGGTGGAAGAACCAAATGGAATAAATTCATCTGAATTATTGTGCATATTTATCAATTGTGCAAAAATTCCGAGACGTAAATTTTAGATTCTGGAATTACATCCTGGAAAGTAAAAAAATTCGTCCCTAAATTCAATCCTCTTAGAGTGACATATCAACAGTAAAAAAAATTAAAACAATGAAATCATTTGATTGAAGCGTGACTGACCTAATCACAAGCTTCATTAATTCTTATTAAGTCAGCTAGATCGCGTGGTTTAGTTTTGTTTACCATACTTTTCATACATGTCCATAAGAAGAAGTCTAATGGCGTAAGATCAGGTGATCGTGCTGGTAATGCTAGCGACCCTCGTCTCCCTTAATTTTCACAAAAACAATTGAACGCCGGGATATAATCGAAAAGTTCTGCAATGCGAATTTGAAGTCCGGAATACTTTAGCATACATATGTACATTAATACAGGGTGGAAGAACCAAAAAATCCTCTTAGAGTGATAATTGCAACCCCCAAATTTTTAAATTGGAAATGGGGGTTTTGTGACACCTCATTTGAAAAGTCTTTTCATTATCTTTAAAAATGTTTAAACTTTGTTGTAAAAATTAACATTAAAAAAATGAATTCATTTGATTAACGAAATTCGCTACAACAAATATAAACTTAATAATAATGTTCTTGATACTCGTAATGTAATAATAAAAAAAAACCGAATCAATATTAATGTAGGAGATCGTGAAAATACATGCCTCGGACGTCTTGGCAGCACCCAAACTGTAAATAAAAATGTCTTCTAATGTTAATAAACATGTGAGACGCGACTGACCTATAATCACAAGCGTCAATATAATTCTTATTAAGTTAGCTACATCGCGTGGGTTAGTTTTGTTTACCATACTTTTCATATATCTCCATAAGAAGAATCTAATGGCGTAAGATCAGGTGATCGCGCTGGTAATGCTAGCGATCATCGTCTCCCTTAATTTTCACAAAAACAATTAAACGCCGGAATATAGTCGAAAATCCTGCAATGCGGATTTGTTTTTTTTTTCCTTAATTGTCATAATTTGAGTTCGGAATTAGCATTCTCGGAAAACTTAAGCCTCAATATTCCAATAAAGATTTTTTTGAAAAATCACAGATTTCTTAGATATTTGAGATTTATTTCATTCATTTCATGAGTTTGATTTATCGTTTTACAGCGGATATCCCCTTAAATACGGGATATACTAAATCAAGTAAATGAACAAAAGTTTCGTTACTTGACCTCCGCTACAATTTGAGATTTTCAGAAAAAAAAAACAATCGAACGTTGGGATCTACTCGAAAAATTAAAAAAAAACTGAGATGCGATTTTGTTATTTATTTATATATAGTAGTTTTTATTTCAAAAAATCTTTTGGATCATTGTGGCTTTATTTTTCTGAGAATCCTCAATCCGGGGTCAAAACATGAGAAATACGAAAAAAAAAACATACAAATTCGCATCGCAGATTTTTCGAGTATATCCCGAATTCCATTATTTTTCAGAAAACGGAAAATTGTAGCGGAGGTCAAACAACCAAAGTTTTGTTCCTTTACTTTTCTTCGCATATCCAATACAATATTGGCAGTAAGTGACACAATTTGACTGAGTGGTTGACCTCTCAATCGAAATTACGTAAACATTATGTCCAGTCTTGGCTAAAATTTTTAATTGACATTTCCAAACAAAAAATATTATCTGCAATTAGTAATTTTGTAAATATTTTGCTATGAACACAACACTGCAAAATTGAGAAAAAAATTTCATATACAAAGGAAGTCTATTTTAGTGATAATGAATCAACCGAAACGAGAAGGAATACCGGCGAAGTCAGGTATGCGCTATGATGTGTAAAATTTATCGATTAGTCATCATGCAAGGTAGTGAAAGGTCATCATGTCCACAAACGCTATCTATTAGGCTGCTGTTATTTGTTTGCTGCTGTGTCATCAAAAACTGTTATGCTACTGTTATTAAAAAATATTGACATAATGTACAGCACACATGCAGTTTTAGTGGTTAATTTTCATCAATGTTTATTTGATTAAAAACCTTACTAAACAGTTAAAATTTTCACGTTTATTTCGACAACATGACAATCGTTTCGCCACACAATGGCTTCCTCAGATAGTGAGCAGTACGAGACTAATTTTTACAACACAAAATTTGTTTATACATACAGTGAGGGCGTAAAGTCGCGCATAAATTCGATAAAAATTAAAAGATACTTTTTTTAGAAAAACGCTCGGACAATAAGATTTTTTAAAATGATAATATATGGCTTGTGACACATCATTTGAAAGCTCCTAAATTTTGGCGCGATTCTATCAAGCCATTTTAAAATGGCGACCGTTCAAAAGTTAAAATTCGATAAAGAATGAAGAGTTTATCTAAAAAAATCACTTGGACCCGAGAAGTTCTACAGTTATTTGCTCGGCTATTGGACATAACACACCCTCAACAGTTAACCAAAATTCCAGAAATTGAGTACAAATATTATAAAGCGCTTTCTAAAATATTTTTATTTAACCGATTTAGTAAAAACAGAACTCAACAATAACACAATTAAAACTACCTATCGTGATGTGCCCTTTAGTAAATGTTCAAACTGTGCCCCGATGACTTTTTGACAGTAACCTGCCACGATTCAAATTCTTCAACCATGTTACGTCTCATTTAAGCGAATATTTTTTGAATTTCGTAATGTATTATATTTTAAAGTCATATATACAAGTAGACTTATTTACACACACGCTATGTTTTAAATAACCCCACAAAAATAAATCCATGGGGGTTAGGTCAGGTGATCTAGGAGGAAACTCGAATTGACCCCTTCGCCCAATCAATGGACCCGAAAATACGTCGTTTAAATATTAATTTAAATAATCAATTTAATTTAAATAATTAGGAATGCGTTTTATATAATTTATGCTCAAATTCTGTAATTCTGGATAACTGTTGAGAGTGTGCTATGTCAATATCAGAGCAAGTAGCTGTAGAACCTCTTGCGTCTGAGTGATTTTTTAAATAAACTTTAACTTTTGATCGGTCGCCATTTTAAAATGGCTTGATAGAATCTCATCAAAATTTAGGAGCATAGTGCGTGAGGTGAGAGCTTTCAAATGATGTATCATAAGCCATATGTTGTCATTAAAAAACAAATGAAGTACGTCAAAATGTCGGCAAATTAAAAATTTAATTGACGTGTCCGAGCGTTTTTCTAAAAAAAATATGCTTTAATTTTTATCGAATTTATGCTCGACTTTACGCCCTCACTGTATATGTATGTATTGGATGGACTGATGTAGCATTTCCGAGCTATTTTTTATGCAACTTGCATTTTATGCAACAATTATTGTCATGCAGATCATGGCTATCGCGATTACTGCGATCAGATTTGGAGCTACGAGTATAGGGGGGTTCTCGAATGTTGGTCTTTTTAAAAATGTCTCATATTTTATTTATTGTAGCAGTATGAAGAAACAAATGCAGAGGTTTTATTGATACTTTTTTTCTGTAGAATCCATTGGCGTAGTCATATTTTTAAATTTGTTTATAATTACGAAGCTATAATACAAAGTTATATTGTCTGTTCAATGGGACACCGTGTATTTTGTAACGCCATTTTTCTTCTCACGCCATTAAGTTCCCTCCTTATTTTTCATTATATAAAGTTTTAACATTGTTGAATTTTTTAAAAGAATATACCTTTTATTTTCGTTAAAAGGGATAAAACTAGGGTTTGTGTTGCAGCAGACGTAAAAAGTTCTGTGTTTGGATTTAATTCTTAGCTCTTGTAGAGTGTCTGTTTTTAATATTTGTGTAGTGAACTTATAAATTCTTGATTTTATCTGATTAAAACATTGGGGTTCATTGTATTACCTTATAATCATTGATTATAATATATACAAAGATACAGGGTGATTCAAAAATATGAGATCAGTTTTTTCGTTTTTCTCGAAAACGGTGCATTTTTCGCGTTCTGAACAAGTATACTTATTCTGTAGACAAAATTGCGCATCACACTGTCTAGCCCGGATTGAAACTCCTCTATGGAAAAAGAAAACAATTAATAAAAAGTAATATGACATGTTTTATCATCAACACCCTGTTGGGGTAATCAAATATTAGCCCCATCATATTGTTTGGGACTATTTAGTGTACGTCTGTAGGTACCAAATTTGAGCCACCCCGAGTCGGTAGTTTTGAAAATATTTGAAAAAAACTTATTCGCACCGCCCCGCCCCCTTCTGGAGGGCTGCGGTACTGTTAAGAACCACCTTAGAGCGAAATAAAAAAATGCGTGTGTGTTTATTTTTTATGTAGTATCTACCATTAATTTTTGGTCCTATATTTTTTAATCACCGTGTATATGTAAATATGTATACATTGTACGAAATAAAAACCGATGTACGTCACCGATGACGCTATTAAATATGTACAGTGATACCACAACTCAATTATATTGAAATAAAAACTATAGTATAGTATTTTATTGAATTTATTTTTCGCGTTTGATATGCGTTGTTATGCAGTTGGCAGTAGATGCGAAGTAGCCGTGTTTTATTACTTGATAATTGTTGATAGTTTGAAATTATCTGAACCTTAGATTTAATCTAATAGTGTTTTGTGTCTTTTTTGAGCTTTAAACTTTTATATTGCATTGAAAAACTATTATTTTAAAAAAAAATCAAGTGTTATAGCTGTCAGACTTCCGTTTGCGAAATGCCAAAGCAGTTAAACAGCTGCTGCCAACAGTTAATAACATCTTTGATACATGGTTTCTAACAGCTGCTACAAAGCTACTAATTCAAATATAAAATGAAAATATTAATTGACACCACAGTCCAATATATTGTTTTAGCGTGTAGCAGCAGCCCTAAACTTGAATGTTTCTGTTGTTAATTCTGTTTTACAAAAAGCAAAAAAACAATGAACTTTTAAAATCACCTAGAAAGCGTAATCCTATCAAGAGTTACAAATACTGTAGCATTGAATAAAAATGCCTATTCGTAACATTTATAGTAATGTATATTTCTGTACAAAAAAAACTACACTGCACTATTTATAACTGAATTTAAAAAAATTAAGTTCCATATGCATTTCTTTACTAATTTTTCCTCCCATTAAAAAATCTTTACTAACCATTATTACCAATTTTTCCTGTTTTTTTTTTTGGTATTTGCATGTCTATGCATCAACCAGTCTTTTAAAATATAAAAAAAAATTAAAATTATTTCTCTTTTTAACCCCTTAACGCACATGCCCGAGAGGGACTCGGGTAGAGACAATATTTAGTTTACTTTATGATTCATCAACGAACAGGACTTGGGTAATGCTACAAATTTATGAGAAGCGAGCCGACACTTCGGAAAATCACGTAACCTTGAGTGGTGGCTTGTTGTCATGTTGCTTTATGACACATCGCCATATGTTTACCCTAAAACCTAACCACTGCACTCACTGCAGCGTGCAAGGTTTAGTCTACAACCTAATTGCCGTTGCGGATGATTTTAGGCTTGGCTTACGATATTTTAGTTTGTGTGTTTAGTTAGATTAGAACTGAGTTTTTGGAGTTATTCAAAATATTAGTAAGTTTGAAAAACACCGTAAATCAAAATGTATGAGAATACCGATGATTTTGAATACGCAGTTATCTGAAAGCGGTTCAGATGAGATTGACATTAGCGATAGTGCTATAGAATCGGATGGTAGTTCATCAAATGGAAGGGATCTTAGCTCTGTAAGAAGTTGGTGTAAACTTAGCGTACATCAAGCGAATCCACCTCCTCCACCTCCTTCATTTTGACTATATTTTGACTATTTTGACTACCAAAAATAATGTTTTTGGATTCACATATATTTACATGTTTATTATCAGCAATAAAAAAAAATATTTTTTTTACCGTTTTTCCGAAAAAAAAAACGTGCATTAAAGGGTTAATGTTGAAAAAAATAAGTTATTTAACAATAAAAAATGGGAGGGTGCAATATCGTTAAGGATGAGACAAAATTAATCCTTAACATCCTTAACGATATTTCACCCTCCCGGACAACAGCATGGATGGCGTAAATCAAGCACTGCTCTTAATAAGGAAAACTTCCAACCTACCGTGAAAGGAGGAGGTGGTAGCGTTAACTTCTGGGTTTGTTTCAGTGCTAGTGATGTTGGAAATTTAGTATCTAATGTTGGAATTATGGACAGATATGTGTACATGAATATTTTAAAAAACAATTTGCGCGATAGTGCTCAAAAACTAAATGTTTTGGATTATTATTACTTTCAACAGGATAATGATCCAAAACATACTGCTCGTATGGTTCAACAGTGGATTGCATTTAATGTACCCCATATACTTAAAACACCACCTCAAAGTCCCGACATAAATCCGATCGAGAATTTATGGGCTGAACTCAAACGTCGCGTAAGAAAATATAACATTTCTAATAAACGACACCTTAAAGCAGGTGTACAGTCCGAGTGGCTTCAAATATCCCCTGCATTATGCAACCGATTGGTCTCTTCTATACCACGGAGGCTCAAGGCTATAATTAAAGTTAAAGGATATGCCACAAAATATTAAAGCTTGTTATTATGTAGAATATGTACATATTTTATTTAGCGGTGTATTATGATTTATTTGTCGCCTTTTCCTACATTTTTCCATTTATTAATTTTTATTAATACACTTGTCTATTTTTTCTGTATTTTTTTAATGCTACATGTTTATATTTTGTATATACTTTATGTCATATGAATTAAGTTTAATTTCATTACAATTAAGTATTAGTTGTACCAATAAAAAACAATATTTACCAAGTGTATTATGACTTTTTTGTAGGACTGTATGTATGTATTTACAATTAGTGCCCCACGTTTTAATCTTAAGTCAGATAAAACTAGACATTTATTAGTCATACGTAAAGCTGGGCATTTAACTGATTTGTATGTACCAGGTGAGCTCACAGACAGTGCGCGCCTCTAAAGATCGCCCACCCCATATATTTTCAAATAAAGGAATAAACTTTTAGATAATTAAATTAAAGTGGGTATGTACCCGTACGGGTAATCGACTATGTAATCATTAAAAATAGCGGAGATGCGCCATCTTGAAAGATAATTTTAAATGCAAGCAGTACCTCATTTGAAATCTCAATTCAAGTTCTTTTCAGCGACTCTAAAATGTTTGATATTTCGATTTATTTACGAGTTATAAAAATACTACAATTTTGAATTGTTATTCTATTATTACTATGTATTATTATTTTATCTGATTATCATGGAAAATAACCGTTAACCGATAACAATTAATTAACAATTATGAACTTAAATTTTGAATTAATAAATTTAGATTTAAACACAGTTTCTTCTCAAATCAGGTTCAAATTAAATGTTCAAAATGTTCATCGTTCAGTCGTCCGAAACCGAAATACTCGGGGGAATGCGGTTGCCCTTGGCTGTAGTGACCTTCTTTTTTTTTTTGGCTTTTTTGTTTTATTTGCATTGAGCGCGCCCCCCCCCCCCCAAAGATAACTACTGGCTACGCCCTTGTTGATGATAAACCTCGTTCTGCACGTCCATCATTGCCCGAAACGACGAAAATGTTGAAAAATTCCAGAGCTTTTGCTCACAGACCGTCGACAGACAATTGATCAACTGTCAGAGATTAGTGGGTTATCTTGGAGCTCGGTTCAGCGAATTTTAACCAAAGATTTGCACCACGACAATGCGCTTGCACACACAGCCATCTCTGTTCGCCAGTTTTTTTACTAAAAATGGCATGGTTCCGCTGCCCCACGCACCTTACTCGCCTGATCTGGCTCCGTGCGACTTTCTTATTTCCACGCATGAAAAGGGGCATTAAAGGACACCGATTTGACAACATTGAAGAGATCAAGAAAAAAATCAGGGAGGAGCTGTCAGCCATTTTTAAAGATGACTACAAAAAATGTTTCGAACAGTGGAAGCACCGGTGCGGTGGCACAAATATATTAATTGTAATGGAGAGTATTTTGAAGGGGATAAGGTTGTTTTGTAAAAAAATTCAGTATATATAGCTTTTAAAACATAATTCCTGTTATTTTTGGGTAGACGATTCAATTTTTATTTGATATTATAACGAAGCATCAAAAAACAACCTCACCAAAGTTGGCCAAGCAAACAAGGCGTATTTCTATTCTTAATCTTAAATTTATTAGGTACCTCATTTAATTGTGAAGGCTATTTACTTTACAATTGTGACAGCGACTTGTCAAAAGTTTGACAACAAAATTTTGATTCGAGCTTCGACATAATCGCTATTTCCATCTCTCTCGTTCATAGCCAGATTTGATGACGTTTATTTTTTTGATGGTTCGCTTTATGTAGGTTAAAAAACTATTTCACTGTTTTGTGATAATAAAGCTTGGTCAAAATTTGCGAGTTTGTAATGTAGCGCAAAAGTCCTCTCCCAGCTAAGAACTGGGTCAAGTGAAGTGCGCATTTCTGGTTTTCGCTCTACGCCCTCGATTCTCGATTAGGGGATACGGGAAGCAACGCTCGTCGTGTTGCGTGTTACGACTGTTACGTTAGTCGCATGGAATCTGCTCTCTTGCAGTAGTGTATAGCGTACCGTTCTCGGTTCTCGCGGTAAATGTAGACATAAACACGCACGTTTGTTATGTAGATGAATGTTGAACTATATTTCTTATTAAAAATTGCCGCTGTCGTCTGAAGGTCGTCGTGAATTTGTCACTGGAGTGATATAGATTACACTATCGAAGCGTGAAACTATGCGTGTAGTTCGGTTTGTTTTTGTTTAGTTTTTCGCTGTGTCGTATTCACCGGATGATTGACACACGTGGGTAATAATGGCTGTGTCTATTTGTGTGTATAAAGCATATTGTGAAGTGTTTGCACGTGTAGTGATAATTTGATCACTTAACATGTACGTAAATATAGGTATAGGTATAGGTATATGGGTCGTTTTAAACGTTCGCATTTTTAAAACATGTCGACATCTCCCTATCGCTAAAAATTTATAGGCAATAAACATACCCACCAGTGCGATCCAATTTTTTTGTGATAATCTTATCTATGATTTATTATTCTAAATCGGACTTTAAACTATTACATACATTGTATGTACCTACCTGTTTGACTGAATATTACAAATTTGCCTACTTACCTAGTGGCTTATTCATGTGAAAGGCGAAAAGTAATAAACAATGTTCTCTTAATGTCTGTTATTATTTCTCTATTTTCACTTTCATTATGGATACGAACTCGTCGAACTGTAGGATACACTCATAGATTTATTTTTTAATCTATCTGGCTACGCTGGTCTAGTTTCAGTTTGTAAAATAGTGTTATTTGATAAGTGTGTGACATGTTAACTTCGATTAATATTCTTACTTTGTTTTACCAGTGATCTACATATTAGGTACCTAATGGATTCAGATTTGGAACAAACCAGGGCCTTTGTTTACATACTTCAAAATTAATAACTATAAATATGAATTATTTTATCAGGTTCTGTACGATAATTGCTGTGTTTTATTGAATTGTACTCCTAAAATGTTGAAAAAGCAACGGTCATTGCTTTGATTATTCAGTAAACAAATACCTAACAAGCATATTTATTTTACTGGAACTCCTTTATTATGCAAATAAATCAGTTGATCTCATAAAACGGAAAAATGAAATGTATATGGGTTATAGGTAACGTGACCATTTATATTTTTCGTCAGAGCGGGACACCTGCGGAATTTTTAACAAAATAAGAACTAATTGCTGTTTTAACTAATAATAAGGAAGTGAATGAATTTAATTAATATAACGTCTCTAGGCACTTGTTTTATATTTGTCGGCGGAGCAAATCTGTTTCAAAATATCGGGGCTCGTTTTCAAGTAAGAATGGAGCTGATATGGCTTTCAAAACTGCAACACTCAACTGTGTTTTTTCACTTGTCCATATTCTATTCATTAGAGAAAAAACTCTTTCGACAGGTGCATTACTTCCAGGCAAACTTAAACCGTACTCAATAATTATACGAAAGCTCGTACATTTGAGATTGTTAGCACGGAAGTGAGTGAACAACTCCACCCAACGGTCTTCAGCAGCAACATTCTCACCGTTCCAGCTTGTTATTTTTGCATCTGTGGCGTAATTGCAAATAAGCGAAAACTCGTCGAACACTTCCGTATCTTGGCTGCAGCTAAGAAATCCTTGCGTGATCAGTAAATCCGTCACATTCTGAACTTCTTCCCAAGTAGGTACTTTTGTCAAATTTGTCCATTCAAATACCTCTAGTTCTGCATTGAACTGAGACCATTGCTCCAAGTATTCCTTACTTGTCTTATAAAATTCAGCCGCCGCTATTTTTCAGGCAATATTTTTAAATTTAACATACTAATAGCGTGCATTCATTTAGCCTAAAGCTAAAGCGGGACATTTTTGCTCTTACTGGGGACAGCGGGACAGACAGTGTGAAAGCGGGACTGTCCCGCCCAAAGCGGGACGTATGGTCACGTTAGTTATAGGTGTCATCTATTGAGGAACGAAGGGTCAACCAGCAACATATAATTGTGTCAGACAGTGTACCGGGATTGTCATTTTTCAAATTTTATTCGAGAGGATTTGTTTTAAGATAAATCCGATTCGAAGGACCAAATTTTATGTTCATTTTTTTATTGCTCAATGTAGCACAAACTAATAAAGTTCTTGTTAAATTAACGACATTGAGCAATCAAAAAACGAACATAAGTGACGTACCGCCATATATTACCGATGTACTGCCTAGCCAGACTGCCAACGTACCTTGTGAATCATGTAATAATTGCTCAGACCAGACTGTTTATTTGTCTGCGCCACCATGTTTCGAAACATGGCGGCGCGTCGTCAGGCAAAACCACACGCCGAGCTAAGAGAAAAACCCCTCGGGCCAATCAGCGCCCAGCAGTTGGCAACTCTCTTCCTTGAGGCTCTCTAGGTATAACTGATCAGGGGTTAGGTAATGTACTACATGGGAAACAAAATAAAAAGAATGTTTGACCACAGGGAAACTTTACACGACGAATTTTACATGAGTACGACAGAGATCCGACACTAGAGTTAGAAGAGTTCCCGTTGCCTTAGGAATTTCCGTTTCCCGTATATCATCTCTTTTTTGACGCACTACGCTGTTGGTGGCCATTGGAGCACGATTAAATGTAGGTTATACGTATGGGAGAAGCTTTAGTCTAGCGAGATAGTGACATTGTGCATAAATGCGGTAGGGACTGAGGGAGTAGTGCAAAAACACTTATTAGGTGGACTTATTTGCATTTCCTTTTGAGACAGACCATATTGATCCATGACTTAGTGTTGGAGATATGAAAAAATACGTGAGGTCCAAATCTATATACAAGGTGTCTCAAGGTGATCACTCGTTAGAATATTTCTGAGGTTACTTCGATTTGAATTTGGAAAGCTGGGCAAATAAAATAATGGTTTCCGCTTGGGGCTGTTGGCGACGTTGGCGTCATATTCGTTGTTTTAAACGGAACGCCCTATTTTTTATTACAGTTTCGGATTATTCGTAAAATTTTAAGTGGACTCACGAAGTTTCCCTATTCCTAAAGTCAACCGTTTTCGAGGTATTGCATTTTTTTTTAAAAACATTGAGAGACAATAGCTAGCTTAAAACTATGTATGTATATTTTATGGTAGGAAAGATAAAGCGACAATATTCACAGGAGAGATAGCTAGACCTACAAGCTTCCCATCCATATTATCAAAGTGGGTACAGGGTAAATTGGATACAGGGTGTTGGAAATTTAACTCCGAGTTTAATTAAAGTTAAACCAACAATTAATTTTTTAAATCAATTAATTTTTTCAAATGAGATACCCTGTATATTTTTACCATCTCTCCGGCATTTACCACCAACAAGTAGAGAGAAATTAAGAAGAATTTTAAGGTCACTTAGAACATGGTCGGATTTCAGCAAACAGAGGTTTTTCAAAGCGTATAACTGCAGACGAAGGTAACAGTCAATGTTTTGGAATATTTTCGTGTATATTCCGAATTCTTAATTCGTGCTGCAGAACAGGATTTAGGCGTTTCAAGACCTTCCATCCAAAGAAATTTGAAAACTAATGATCTGCATCCATTCAAGTCCAATCCCGTTTGTATACTTCAAGCCAGCTGATATAGTGATATAGATTGTAGATATTAGCTTGTATACTGAACAGCGTATACAATTTTGTGAAATTATTTTAATTTAAAACACAAGAAGACTTTTTGCGTAAAGTCATTTGTACATTTGAGTCTAAATTTAATAGAGAATATATTTTTAACCGACGTAATTGTCACTATTGGCACAATTTATGTTACTGTTCGGTGAAAGACGCAGGTTTGGGACCTTGTCTACGAGGATACTTTAAATACGTAAAGATATCTATATTTTAAGAGAAAGACAATATGGAAATAACATTTATTGAAAAATTTGTCTTCTAAAAAAACAAATGCAAAATTGTAAAAATTCCCAAAAAATAATATTAAAATTATTCCAATATTTCCTTCACTGACCCCAGGAGTGTACTCTATTTCCATTCTAAATTGAAAATAGGTAGAAAAAAGCAAGGTTGTCACATATATTTTCTAAAATTGCTAAGCTCACTATACAAGTATACTTAATACTTCAGTAAACTGTTAGCTCGTGACGTTCTTAGAAAGCTAGTTTGGAAATATTTAAAAAAAATACATAGATATAAATGTATTAGTTAGCATTAAAATAAAGCGTTTAAAATTGCTGGAAAAAATAATTATAAATTCCGTCCACTGTGCCATAAATTTTTTACGACGTCGTTAAAAGGATTTACGACTTTAGGCACTCAACTTGTTTAAAACGCCAGTGACGTGTATTTTTTGACGACAATTTTTTGAGATTGTTTGGCTAAATGAGAATTATTTACAGCAAATTATATTACAAATATTAAGAGTTTTGTATGCAGGCTAATTTTAATCTCCTATATTGATTTGAATGAAAAAAAATATTTCACAATTTTCGAATTTATAAGATATATGCACGCCCATGGAATCATAAAGTTGCACCGCTTTTTTTGTTCCCCAGGGTATTTATTTTTCAATTAAAATTAGAAGGATTATACCTGTATATTTTAATTTATATGGCAGAAATTCCGCTAGTTCAATTCATATGCGAACGCTTCTTCTATATTTATACAAATACATTCTCGGTGGGCAACTTTACTTATTAAATATTGATTTATCACAGCTAGTATTTTGTCCGGTAGTTTATGCACTGTGACATCTATTAAGCGGCATATTATGCTTTCTTCAAGGTGTTTTTTTTTTTAATTTACATTATGTAAGTATTCAAAATTAACCTAAACGAAATAAAACGAAAAAGTCCTTGTTAACACGCTTGCGCTGGCAGCTCGCTACCTTTGTTTCGTGCAATAACCGGCATTGAGTGTCGGCAATGCGCGGAAGGCACGCTATGCGAGACGAGAGCACCATTCACACCACACCATGAGTAGCGCCCTTGGGGGTGCTTTCGTATTTTCAAATTGGCATGCTAGGCGAAATCTGGCGTCGCTTTGTGAAATTGGATCGGAACAAATAACACTTTTCGTTCACGAAATCTTATCTAGTACTAGTGTCGAGCAGCACTTGAAAACATGTTGATTGTGTATATACCTGCGTATATCATAGACAAACATGTCAACCACTAAAATAGGCCGCAACGCTATTTGGCACGTGCCGAGTAAACCAGTAATTATTAGGGTTCGGAAAGTATGCCATAACGCAGGATCGGACTCGTAATCCGTCATGTCATTGACGGAAGGACATACGAGAGACCAAAATGACATGAGTAAAAATGTGTTAATAATGTAAAATACATACCTATCGCTTGTGTCATTCAGAAATACCTACTGTCTTCACTGCTTGAGCGTACTGTGCCACAACCAGTAGTCTTTCTGCATTTCTTCTCGTTAAACGTGAACGATTTGGCCTGTACATATGGTTGTAGAAGAAAAATGATCGTTCCACATCTACTGAAGTTAAAGGTGCAAATTCATAATAGTTCACATGGACAGAGGACGACACAACATTTTCACGAATTTCGCACAATTGTTTGTATCAATAACAGTTGTTTGTTATTATCACTAACATCAGTACATTAATATTGTTTACGTCTATAGAGGACAATGCACATGTTACTACTATTTCTATACGTTTAGCCGTTGTTTGCAAAACCCGTTCACTAGCTATCATTATCAGGTGCGAAATATCTGAAAGATCTAAAATTCGTATCGGAACATTAACGACCTTATTACCGCAAAAATCTCGTTTCGTCCAGTGTTCGCCACATAATTTTTTTAATATTTCGAAATATCTTCTTTGATATTTTTCATGACACGTCTTCTGTAAATAGGTTTTACGCAATGAATGGCTACTAGGCAATGGAAAATCGGATACATATCTGAAAGAACGTCTAAAGTGAATATTGTCGACCACGTTCCACGAAAAGCTACATGCGCAAAACATGCACATATCAAACCAAAATGCCTCTTTTGTAATAGTATCAGTAATTTTGTGGATGGATATTCGAAACTAAATGCTTTTCACTCACATTCTCAGCGTCTACGAAATATATGTCGATTGCAAGGAATAACATACAATATGTGATCCGGATATTGTAAAATCGTTGTAAAATTTTCAATTATCTTTTTCAGTCTGTTCACAAATGGTAACGACTGTGCCATTATTGCAAAAGTCCACACAGAATCAGATAATATGTAAATACACTACACGAGCTCAAAAATAAATATGTACTCGGTGCAAAATACACACGTTTATGGTATTAGTTAATCACTCACGACACATAAAATTATTTTAAACTCGGCGTTCTATCGTCCATCCGCTCGTATAGAGCTAACGTAAAATACTAAATTTCGGTAACGGAATTCTTACAATGTATGGATAAATAACTATAGTTAACTAGGATGAGGTCAAATGCTTCCAAAAAAAAAAAATAATTTTTTTTACTTAGTCGACGTTTCACAAAATTTATTTGGATCCTCAGGACTAATTGAATAAGCCATTTGTCATTTGTATAAATATGAATGAAACATTGACGTGAATAATTCACAGGCTATGTATTATTGTTATATACCACACAAATTGACCGTTCCGAAATAATTTCTGTGATGCATTGTGTTCTACAAGAATTATGCTACAACATCCTGTTTGTAGGCCGCGACTTTGAAGCTCTAGTTATTGAATATCCTCACTTCCCTTTTTGTACCCCCAAACAGAATACCGGTATTTCATGAATCATCGCCGTCGGCTAATACATAAATATGGTTTCTAGCAGTCTATCTCTGTCGTATGAATGAAAACAAGATCCTCTTCTCCTACCATGTCGACCGCTGGTATACAGGATTAACGTTAAAAAGGATACGTTAAACAAGCAATACGAAAAACAAATATGTTTATGTGATAAGGACAACAGAAACTGTTTTTTCAGCCGAGGTGCCGCCTATCATATTCATACATTTACATACTATCTGCTTCACCACTAAAGTTATTTATCGCAAATTTTCATTTGTGTTGCTTTATTGACAGTTTCTGTATGCAACATTCAATTTGTTTCAACCACTCAAACGATTGGCTGATTTACATATATATGTACGTACATACATATACTGAATTGCTAATTTCATAAAGAATGTTCGGGATATAGTATGTCATTTCAAGAAAAAAGTAATCGCTAACCAAGGCCCTATATCAGGCAACACTTTCTTCCATTGTGAAGATAATGACAAAGATATTGCTATTTTTCATAATCTTTAACACCTTTTATGTCAGTAACAACGCGCACTTTTAGGTATGTTACATTTACCATTTTCGTCAAATGAGTCATAATATGTTCATGAAGTTACGGAAATTCCTTCTGAAACACCCTGTATGTATTTATAATTACAGGTCAACAGGCCAGATTCAAGAAAAATAACAGTTGAGCGTCGTGACACCTAGCTTAGCGTTTGTCTAAATCCTACCGTTTGCCAGTTATTTATAAAATTTGAAAATAGTATTTTCCGTTTTGAGGATTTTTTCTAAACTAAATATTTTAAAGATTGTAAATCATACTATAATAACAATAATATACCATAACTGCGAAATAAACTGCTCGTCAAAATCAGCATAACACTTTTTAGTTTAGCGCCATTTGCGTTTTATTCGAGTTAGACTTGCGTCTTTTAATTTTAAGTAGGTTATAGGGTTGGATTGAATGCCACGAAGGCGCTATGTTGTGACTTAAACGGTTCGCCGTCCATACCCCAAAAAGCAACCCCATGTCGAAATTTGAATGCGCAAGATTTTGACGGGAATTTCAGAGACATATGGGATGGACTAAGAAGGACGCTGTTGGATAAATACTCCATTCCGGCACACATTAAGACCTCCTCGATAAGTTCTGTGTTTTTGGTCGCTGTCCCATTTCTTCAACCCATTTCCAGACCCCCTAAGCCATCCCTTTGCATTTACTCAGGGTTTTGCATGGTTTGACCTCTGTTGGGCGAATCCATTGATTTAATGCTGCCTAATAAATTGGTGTGGGGTGCCACAACTCGATTTCACCCTTTTGACAACCCAAGCACCCCTCCAAGCCACCCCTACTTCTCCCCACTCCCCCCTCTGGTTCCACCCCTGTAGAAGGCTGCATGGGATGTCTATTTGTTTCGAATTCATGTCATGGCATTACTTGAAGGCTCTTGAAGTTGATGGGACCCATTATTAACGGCCGATTGAGCGCCAAAAGTGATATTCCATCTCCAATCCACCCTCTTGAAAATTTGCTGCGCTAAGAAGTTGTAAGCAGGTTTTGATGCGTAAGGTGACTCTGAAAACCTTCCTGAGGATGCTTGAACCCTTTTCGGCCCACCTCGAATCGTTTGTCGCCTTCAAATCCTCTTTTGCTTCCGATCGTCTTCTTTTTTGACTCGCTCCAAAGAATTTTTGAGTTAGCGAAAATTCCTGAAAGATGGCGCGTTGAGTAGGCGAAACCCTCCTTTGCACTTGTGTGAATCGACATTCATCAAATTATGCTTGGTACGCGCGACAAGTGTTCACTGTGACTTGGGCTCATTAACCCTCGACTGGGCCAGCACTTATGAAGCAGACCAGCCAAACAGCAGCTTTTTCCACTACTTTTACGAGCGAGAGCATGTTTGGATGGCCTACCTCGCAGGTGCTAACCACTTTTGGCGCTCAATTGACCGTCCACAGTGTGTTCCGCCAACTTCGAGAGCCGTCTAGTAAAGTCATGACGTGAATTCGCCTGGAAGAGTGTTTGATTGGGTGAAAGGAAAGACAAAGGGTGAAAGTGAGTTGTACAGGGTTTGTCCGGAAAGTAATGTCAGTGAGCTTTGAAAAATGGTTTTTATTGGTTCTATGTGTAAAAATCTTTAGAAACTTTCAAAATACATTCCTCCTGCGTCCACATATCGGTTCCAGCGGGTCTTCCACGCATCAAAAACCGCACGGTAGTCGTTTTCCGTTATCGCCTTTAAAGCGTCGGTGCAAGCCTTCTGAATGTTTTTCACCGACCCAAAATGCTGTCCTTTCATTGGGGTTTTGAGGCGCGGTAACAGAAAAAAGTCTGAGGGGGCTACATCGGGGCTGTAGGGAGGCTGGGGAACAACGGTGATGCCTGCCTTGACGAGGTAATCGCCCACGAGGAAGCAGGTGTGCGAAGGCGCATTGTCGTGGTGAAGCTTCCAGGATTTTGAGATGTCTGGGCGGACGCGATTCACCCTGCGTTTCAGCCGCTTCAGCACCTCGACGTAAAACTTTCCGGTTACGATTGCCCCCTGCGGAACGAACTCATGATGGACCAATCCCCGGCAATCAAAAAAGACAATCAGCATTGTCTTGATCTTTGACCTGGACATCCTGGCCTTCTTGGGGCGAGGGGAGTTCGACGTGTGCCATTCCGCACTTTGCCTCTTCGTCTCCGGATCGTATTCAAAGACCCAACTTTCGTCCACGGTAATGACGTCATCAAGGAAAGCGGGGTTGTCTTCGCAGGTGTCCAAAAGTTCTTGGCAGGTTTCGACGCGCCTCGCTTTTTGATCGTCCGTTAGCACTTTTTGCACGAGCTTCGCGCACACCTTCCTCATTCCTAAAGACTCCGACACAATTTCGTGAACAATAGTTTTCGTAATGTCTAATGTTTCGGAAATTAAACGGCCACTTAGACGACGGTCAGTGTTCAACAAGTCACGTACACGTTTCACATTGTCGTCGGAACTGGAGGTTGATGGCCGTCCAGCGCGGTTCTCGTCGTTGACATCTTCCCGACCTTCTGCCACCGGAAAATTTGCCTGTCCGAAAGACAATCGACGCCGAAAGCCTTCTTCAACATTGGAATGGTTTCCGCAGCACTCTTCTCCAGTTTCACACAAAACTTGATCGCCATCCGTTGCTCAAGCGAACGTTGCATTTTTTCTTGCACCGGGTCACTGTAACGACTCTCAAAGAACGAGTGATGCGACCGCTACAACGACCGGTAGCCAACTGACGCTTGTTGGATCTTGTTGCCAGATCCCCCCCCCAATCCCAGCACGTAAAGCGCGGGCTGGCGCGTACAGTCTCGGGAAAAAAAATTCACTGACATTACTTTCCGGACAAACCCTGTATTATCATATACCAATTTATTAGGTAGCATTGGGATCAATGGATTCGCCCAATAGTGGTCAAACCACGCCAAACCCTGCGTAAATGCAAAGGGGCTTAGGGGGGTCTGAAAATGGGTTGAAGAGGTGGGACAGCGACCAAGTACAACTTACTGAGAAGGTCTTAATGTGTGCCGGATGGAGTTTTTACCTGACAGCGTTCTTCTTAGTCGATCCTGTAGGTTTCTTCCACAGATTTTTGAAATATTTGGATACTTAAGAATATACACAGTTAGTAAAAAGTATGGAACCACCTGGGTATCTTTACAGTAGTTATACCTCTTTGGACAAAATTGGGCATCCGTAAATTAAAGAATACAAGGATTCCAAAAATCATTAAGACTGTTTTACACATACCAATTTATTGCACAATAAATTGTAGAATTTCTTTTTTAATAAATTATCCAGTTTTAGTTATTTTTACCTAACCGTTTGCAACATTTGTAACAATTTCTTAACCAATTTCAACATTGCTAATTAGTCTTCGTTAGGGAATTCTTGGCGTATGGCAAATGTCCCTTTTGATGAAGGACTGCAAGATGCAATTTAAATGACAAGGTTGGTACATGAAAATAAATGGAAAAAGTTACTAAATTTCCCTAAAATTGGCTAAGAAATTAGAGAAGTTCTAATTCTACAATTTATTGTTGACAAATTGGGCCTAATTTCTGTTTTACACGTATTCAAATAAATTGAAGGTCAACTTGTTCAATTTATTGTGAGAAAAATTGGTGTATGTAAAACAGTAATTACAATTTTACTACTACACTTCATGTTAAACCGGAAGTGACATGCAATTTTTTTTGTTTAAAAAACCATGTATGTTTTTACATTTTTGAAATCCTTGTTAAATTCTCGATACAATAGATCCTTGTATTGATAGCTTCGTATACATTAAGAAAAATATATTTCAAATAAAAGCTGCCCAAAATGATGTAGTGCATATTTGAAAAATATTTCTAATCATACAGGGTGCTCCGTTTCCTGTAACCACTACACAACTTCGTTATTTTAAATGGAACGCCCTATATATACAGGGTGATTCAGCTAACCCGTTCATTAAAAGTTTATGAACTTCCCATTGAAATTTATTTTTGAAAATTTGGAATCGGGTTAGCGGGGACGGTCTATTCAACTAAAGTACTTGTGTTTTTCTGACACTTCCAGTTATACCGGAAGTAGCTATCAACTTCCTTATTTTAAATGGAATACCCAGTATATTAATACATTTTTGAATTCCTCTCCTAATTTTAGGTTGACTTTGTTAACAATTCCCTATACCTATCTTCAGCAGTTTTTTGAGATATTTTAATTTTTTTTGAAAAAAAATAGGTTTTGGAGTATCCTATTGAAATGCTCGTCACCGATTCAAAACAAAAGTTATAATAGCAAACTTTGGGCTGCCCTTGGGCGGAATATTAAGGTTTCAGGTGGTATGTAATTTGTTGTTTTATTATTTACAGGGTGTCTAAAAAATCGAGTTCATTCTAACAAATTTCAACTGCCCAAAAATGAGTTTTTGGAACACCCTATATTTTATTGCTCTATGTGCTGGAGAATTGAGTGATCTTTCATTCTGTATTAGGATTCCCTATACCTATCTGCTACCGTTTTCTTGCTATCGAGGTATTTTTTTTTCGATACCCATAGTTTTCCATTTCATTAAATTACTTCTGACTAGCGGGCCATGAAAATAAAAACAGTGTATCATTTATATTAATTCTTTATCATAAACAATGTTACAAAATTATTGAAAAAAAAAATCAAGTTCATTTAAAGTGGTATACACTCTCTAAATAAAATTACCTTAAATAAATAAAAGCATATTTTAAACGGTTTGGAACTTACCATAGCCTAAACAATAAAACATATTAAAAATAATACCTAAATATTAACAACAATAACTAAACAACTAAATATAACAATAATAACTAAATATTAGACCTAATTGTTAATATTTAGTTATTAATTTTAATATGTTTTATTGTTTAGGTTATGGTAAGTTCCAAACTGTTTAAAATCAGCTTTTATTCGTTTTAAGGTAATTTTATTTAGAGAGTGTATACCACTTTAAATGAACTTGATTTTTTTTTTCAATAATTTTGTAACATTGTTTACGATAAAAAATTAATATAAATGATACATTGTTTTTATTTTCATGGCCCGCTAGTCAGAAGTAATTTAATGAAATGGAAAACTATGGGTATCGAAAAAAAATACCTCGATAGCAAGAAAACGGTAGCAGATAGGTACAGGGAATCCTAATACAGAATGAAAGATCACTCAATTCTCCATCACATAGAGCAATAAAATACAGGGTGTTCCATTTAAGAAAACTCATTTTTGGGCAGTTGAAATTTGTTAGAATGAACTCGATTTTTTAGACACCCTGTAAATAATAAAACATCAAATTACATACCACCTGAAACCTTAATATTCCGCCCAAGGGCAGCCCAAAAGTTTGCTATTATAACTTTTGTTTTGAATCGGTGACGAGCATTTCAATAGGATACTCCAAAACCTATTTTTTTCAAAAAAATTAAAATATCTCAAAAAACTGCTGAAGATAGGTATAGGGAATTGTTAACAAAGTCAACCTAAAATTAGGAGAGGAATTCAAAAAATGTATTAATATACTGGGTGTTCTATTTAAAATAAGGAAGTTGATAGATACTTCCGGTATAACCGGAAGTGTCAGAAAAACACAAGTACTTTAGTTGAATAGACCGTCCCCGCTAACTCCTGATTCCAAATTTTCAAAAATAAATTTCAATGGGAAGTTCATAAACTTTTAACGAACGGGTTAACTGAATCACCCTGTATATATGGGGCATTTCACGCCAACTAAGTGAGGTCAAAAAAAAAATTCTGTTTGAAACATATCACAATCGATAGTAATTGCTAAAAAACTAACTTCCCTAAAATTTTAGATTTTTTGAGCCACAAGGAGAGGGATGGTGAGGATGAGAAAATAAAAATTTTCGTTTCGACTCTAAAATTTCAATCTTACTCAATAAAAAAATTAAAAAAAATTAAAAAGAATGTTGCAATGGTTTTCGATGTGTTTTTTTTTGCGTAGAATGCGATAAAAATATTTTCAAAATTATTGGGGGTAGCTTTCACCCTTATTTTGAGGATTGAAAGTTTAAAATCGATATTTAGAAAAGTATGATTTTTTTTTTCAATTTATTTTCTAAATTTCTTTCTTTTTTTTTGTGCTTTTGATTAATTTTTAATTCATAATGGGCGTCGACCAGGAACTGGCCCAAAAAACGGCTCAAAGGTGAAAAAACGTGCTTTTAGCGTATTTTCTCGTCCTGGGAGATAGTAAATGGCAAGTGAATAATATATTCCAAGGTTTTTGGGGTCGCTGATTACGAATCTAACGTCAGATTTTCAAAAAACAAAATGTGCGGATCCAGTATGGTAGTCAACTTACTTTTAAATTTTGAAATTTAAAAAATACCATCGTACTCTATGGGAAATTTTTTACGTTAGATTCGTAATCAGCGACCCCAAAAACCTTTTTTTCACCTTTGGGCCGTTTTTTGGGCCAGTTCCTGGTCGACGCCCATTATGAATTAAAAATTAATCGAAAGTACAAAAAAAACATAAACAAATTAAAAAAAAATTGAAAAAAAAAATCGTGTCATACTTTTCGAAATATCGATTTTAAACTTAATCCTCAAAATAAGGGTGAAAACTAACCCCAATAATTTTGAAAATATTTTTATCGTATTCTACGCAAAAAAACATCGAAAACCATTGCAACATTGTTTTTAGTTTTTTCAATTTTTTTATTGAGAAAGATTGAAATTTTAGAGTAGAAACGAAAATTTGTATTTTCTCACCCTTACCATCCCTCTCCTTGTGGCTCAAAAAAATCTAAAATTTTAGGGAAGTTAGTTTTTTAGAAAGGACTATCAATTGTGATATGTTTCAAACAGAAAATTTTTTTGACCTCACTTAGTTGGCGTGAAATGCCCCATATGTACATTTTGTGTACCCCAATACATTTTAGGTCGACTTTATTAACCATACATAATACGGAATGCCCACCGTTTTGGAGATATTCAACTGTTTTTGAAAAATATCACGATATAGAACAGAAAGATTTCACGAACTGATAGACATAGATCAATATCTATGTCTATCAGTTTTCAAGAAAAAATCGGTTATTTTCCAAAGGTTAAGGTTGTCAATACAACCTTATATCAAGTAATTTAATTTCGCATTCAACGGTGTAAGTTAATGCGTTATTTACAAATACGGAACAGTATTTACAGATATGCACTACATCATTTTGGGAAACTTTTATTTGAAACTTTTTTTTAATTTACAATAACAGAGTTATGGAAGAAACCGTCATAGGTGGAACACTTTGTATACGAATCTATCAATGCAAGGGTCTATTATGTCCAGATTTTTACAAGGAATTAAAAAAAAATGTGAAAACATACGGGGTATTCTAAAGTTGCATGGTACTTCCGATTGATCCGGAAGTTAGAGTAAAAAACTACTGCAAATTAACTTGGGAATATGACGTAATTTACAGCTAGGTATGGATAGTTGGTCTTTTGTTGTCAACAGTACAACAAGGCAAACACAAAAATCGCTGTCTTGGTTGTTTTGTTGCTTATACTAGTGAAACGCACATTTTAAGGGCTATTAATGTGTTTAAAATATGGGTCATTCCACGACATGGGTCATTCCATGACAGTCACCCCTTCGATTTTCTTCATATTTGGTAGAACGTTCTACTTGATGATATAAAAAAGTGCACAAAATCGTTTTTCGGGGAAAATTTGAATTATACCCCAAAAACGTTTTTTCAGAATTCTCGATTTTCTATGTTGTTTAATCGGTGTTTGTGCTATAACTTCAGTAATTTTCAGCCGATTTGGTTCAAAATCGTCACGTTCTCGTCAAAAACTCAAAATTTAAGATGGGTAGTCCATTTAACGGGGAAAAAAAATTTCAAAAAATAATTTCTCAGTTGTCGCCTAGTCGATTTAACCGTTTGCGGTCTTAATTTATTCAATAGAGCCTCTATAATGATCCCTCAAAAATGCATTATGTTGTTTTCTGTTTTAAGTGAGAAACGGCAGATTTAGTCCGCGAGAGCATGAACTATCGTATGTATGATAACAATAAATTGTTGTTCAAAAATTTAATATATAATATTTCCAATGAAATGTTTATTACACGATAATTAAAACATTTGTATTATAAAAACAATCATTTTTTAACAATTAGTTGTTATTTTACATATCAATTTAAAAATTTCGCGCGCAATTCGCGTCGTACGTCGCATGTCACGCATGCGGATTCAAGCCGCGAGCGCATGAACCGTCGACCAGTGCCAGTTCAAAAAATTATCGAGGCTCTCTTTCCCTTTTTTGAAACTTGCATTAATACTGTAAACGTGAGAAATTGGGTTTAAAATGATTCTTATCTTAACATGTTTGTTTGAATATTTTAATAATGTTTGAAATATTTTATTTTAGTTTGGCAAAAAATGAGCAATTTATTACAATTTATTATTAAATAAGTTGTAATAATTTATTACAACTTATGAAACTATTGCTGTTCAAATTTCATTTTCACAATTTAATGTTTAAATATTATGAAGGACGGCCCTGTGTAATGGCAACAAGTGTATAGACACGCATGCTCTGTAGGAAGAGCATTATGGGTAACGACGCGTCTCGGCGTAGCTTCGCAGATGACTAATAACATTTAGTCATGGGCAATCCGGATCATCTTGAAGATCTGGATCAACGGATCTGGATCAGTTCTAAGATCCGGATCCGCGAGTCGGATCTTCGTTCAGTTGAATCTTTTGTAAATCGAAGCCGACGCTAAAGAACCCTGGGTCTGGGTCGATGCGACTTGGACTATTTTAACATGTACGCTGATTAGCTGTGGCTCCATGTTTCGAGAATCAACCGATTGAGCGCGGACAAAATCCGATCTTCGCCGCGAAACAAAAGGCCGCGATCTCTGCGATGCGGTTACCCGAAACGTTGGTCGTTGGTCACAATCGGACAACAGATGTCTTTCTCAGATCCGTGAGCCGATTCCCAACATTGCTACGATCCGGCTCTCACGGGTCACAATAAAGATCCGGATCACTGAATCGGATCAGTCGTGAACGACACATGTCTAATAACATTACAGTCCACTAACATCAACAGGCAGGGCCACTGCATTTTTTTTGTCCGAGTCAAGGCATGTAAATTTAGATGAATTATGGGTTTTTTGCACAGCAATAAGTCCAAGGATTGCCTATCTAACAAACAAGTTAGTTCATTTCTTGCACAATTTCTTTGACTGCGTTCGCCATTCTCTTCTTGATCTGAAACAAAAATAAACATATGATCATTTGAATATAATAAGGCTTAGTTACTTAGTAATCGAGATACATTTAATACTTAAGTATATTACGCTTACCTAGTTTCAACAGGCTCTTCACCGCTTGTTTTCATGTTTAATATTGCATTCCGAGACTTGAAAAAAAGGCGGTGAAGAGCCTGTTGAACTAGGTAAGCGTTCGATTACTAAGTAACTAAGCCTTATTATATTCAAATGGTCATATGTTTATTTTTGTTTCAAATCAAGGAAGAGAAGGCGAACACAATCAAAGCAATAGTTTCATAAGTTGTAATAAATTATTACAACTTATTTAATAATAAATTGTAATAAATTGCTCATTTTTTGCCAAACTAAAATAAAATATTTCAAACATTATTAAAATATTCAAACAAACATGTTAAGATAAGAATAATTTTAAACCCAATTTCTCACGTTTAAAGTATTAATGCAAGGTTCAAAAAAAGGGAAAGAGCATCGATCATTTTTTGAACTGGCACTGGTCGACGGTTCATGCGCTCGCGGCTTGGATCGACATGCGTGACATGCGACGTACGACGTGAACTGCGCGCGAAATTTTTAAATTGATATGTAAAATAACAACTAAATATTAAAAAATAAATGTTTTAATTATCGTGTAATATATATTTCATTGGAAATATTATATAAAACATTTTTAAATAACATTTTATTGTTATCATACATTCGATTGTTCATGCGCTCGCGGACTAAATCCGTCGTTTCTTACTTAAAACAAAAAACAACATAATGAATTTTTGAGGGATCATTATAGACGCTATATTGAATAAATTAAGACCGCAAACGGCCATATCGACTAGGCGACAATTGAGAAATTATTTTTTGAAAATTTTTTTTTCCCGTTAAATTGACTAAAAATCTACCCATCTTAAATTTTGAGTTTTTGGAGTTTTTGCTTTTCTATTGATCGCCGCTGAAGAGAACGTGACGATTTTGAACCAAATCGGCTGAAAATTACTGAAGTTATAACATAAAAACCGATTAAACAACATACAAAATCGAAAATTCTGAAAAAAACGTTTTTTGGGGTATATTTCAAAAACAAAAATTTTCCCCGAAAAACGGTTTTGTGTACTTTTTTATATCATCAAGTAGAACCTTTTTACCAAATATGAAGAAAATCGGAGGGGGTAACTGTCATTCGGGTTTGCGTTGGCGTGGAATGACCCATATGTATTTTCGTAAATAAGTATTTTTTTGAGCTAAAATACCTCAAATGATCATTTGAGGTGTCTAGACTTGCAATAACCATATTTTCTCAAAATTGTACGAACACTAGAAAACTATAAGTTATGTTGTCTCACTTACAAATTAGTAATTTAATATTATTTCAAAAGTGCTTTATCTTTATACCATTTCAAAAGCTAGCTCTAACCCAAATGTGCATTTAAATTATTTTGCAAGCGCAGGGGGATCCAACACCAAGTTTGTTTCAATAGCGGCCGCATCCAAATCACACGTTTTGAATATTCAGCGAGGACGTAAATGCTGGCACAAATCCTTTCCAAACTAAAAATATTTTAGAAAAATCCTTGGACAAGTCGATTCTTATTTTTTTTCAGTTGCGTAGTTTACGCTATAATTAGAATTAGCAATGACATCACCTCTGTAAATTACGTCATCAATATTTTTTAATTTTTTTTCGTCTTATATTCTTGCAAGGGATTTTTCTGAGGAAACTGACTTGCTTGCAGAAAAAAATACGTTTACATGTCAGAAAAATGTGTACATACTGGGTGCGTTATTCATTGATGCATTATTCACTCATAAATGGAATAGTACTATTTCGTGATAAATGACTGGTGGTGGATAATCTAAACGTATTGCGACATCGTGACAGGTGACAGAGCGTTTTTCCCCCGTGATGACATTTACAAGGCGACCGCTTTCTAGCTTGTCATTTAAATTCTAACGACCCCGTATAAATTCAGCGTGTTATTACGGAATAGCAGTCCTATCCATGGATCTGATGATGCCGCGATAAACTATTTTTAAACTCGTGTTAAATCATGGCACGAAAATCTTCACATTTAAGCTCCATAACCTATAACTTTTGCTTTGTTGGTGTCAGTAAATTAAGTAAGCAAAGGGAGTAGAACAATAATAGGATATATGCTATTTCCATTCTCAATTGAAAATAGGTAGAAAAAAAGCAAGGTTGTCAGATATATTTTCTAAAACTGCTAAACTCACTATACAAGTATACTTCATACTTCAGTAAACTGTTAGTTCGTGACGTTCTTAGAAAGCTAGTTTGGAAATATTTAAAAAAAATACATAGATATAAATTTATTAGTTAGCATTAAAATAAAGCGATTACAATTGCTGGAAAAAATAATTTTAAATTCAAACAACTTTATATATATTACTATACTTAAGAAAATTTTGAAGAGCCGGCAACGGCGGCTGGCGGCACAGAGTAAACCACTGGCGGTAACACCGGTCAATGAGACTATTAGACTACTTTGCATTTAATACATTGCTAATACTTCTTCGGTCCACTGTGCCATAAAAATTTTACGACGTCGTTAAAATGATTTACGACATCTGGAATTCTGACTTGTTTAAGACGCCAGTGACGTGTATTTCAGCTAGGTTTATTAAAACAGACAATTTTTTGAGATTGTCTGGCTAAATGAGCATTATTTACAGCAAATTATATTGCAAAATATTAAGAGTTGTATGCAGGTTAATTTTAATCTCCTATATTGATTTGAATGAAAACAATTATTTCACAATTTTCGAATTTATAAAAGATATATGCACGCCCATGGAATCATAGAGTTGCACTGCTTTTTTTGTTCCCCGGGCGTATTTATCATTCTCAATTAAAAATAGAAGGACTATACATATATATATACAGCGGGGCAAAAAAGTCGCGCATAATGCCTGTAACTTTTTAATAACCTTGTATACGAAAAAAAATGTCGAATAAAAGTTTTTCATTTATTTGTCATGGTTTTGTCAACATGAAATAATTTTGTCTGTCTACATTTGGTTGTTATGGAGACCCACTTTATTTTTTTAAATGGCAATCCATAGGTTTTCTCTCACTATCTGAAAGAGCAGCCTTTTCTCTTTACTATGCACTAAAAATTTGATATGGTTACATAAAGAAATTTTCGCAAAAAAAAACACGTTTAAAGTTAGCTCTTTGTAGCTAATAAAAAAAAAATCAAAGTAGCTGTGAAGTTGAGGCGTTCTCATGACATTTAAGTCATAACATACGTCTTTTTTTAATTTTCTGTATTTTTGTTCTAATTTGCGTTTTTACGATTTATAAATAAATAATGAATCGCTCGAGTGAGAAACAATGTAAATTAATAATGAGAAGGTATGCAGACATACAGAGATCCCAAACTAAGTTTATATACTGTTTAATGAATTGTACCCCAACAGATCTCCTATTAACCAGTCAACAGTAAGACGACTGATTCGAGATTAGAGTTTATTTAATGAATATTGGTATTATAACTTGCTGGCTTACAATCCCTGCCCAAACATTGATCTTTTCTGGGCGTTGTGTGTGGACTTCCCTCATCCAGTATGGATTACACAGGTCTACAACAAAAATGTTATGTCTTTACAATCAGACCCATCATTTCCTATGTATTTCTATGCATTGGAACCAAATTTGGCAAAAAAAAATTGATTACCGCATCAATTTTTCTCTCCGCCCCCATATAACCCCCATAAACTCTTATAGAGGAAATGTTTTGAAAAAAATTCTTTATATACGAGGGCCATTCAAATATAAACGAGCCTTTTGCTTAAAAAAACTTATTTTACATTATTTTTCAAAACATAATTTTACATCATTTTTCTACATAGTTCCCCTCTTTCGCTATGCATTTTTCCCATCGAACACACAGTTTTTTTATGCCGTTTTCGAAGAAAGACTTAGGACGGGTATTCATCCAGTTGCGCACGAACTCCTCAACCTGCTGATCATTGTCAAAGCGCTCCCCGCCAAGCGCTTCCTCGAGCGGCCCAAACGTGTGGAAATCACATGGTGAAAGGTCGGGACTGTAGGAGGGTGTTCAAGGGCAGTCCAGTGCATTTGAGCCAATTTCTCGGTGGTTTGACCAGCAGTGTGCGGTCCTGCATTGTCGTGCAAGAGCAGAACATTTCGGATAGGGCGACGGCGCCGTTTCGACCGATATGCACTTCCAACCTAGTCCAAAAGGTCACAGTAGTAGGCAGCGTTTATTGTACGACGATCATGGAGAAAGTCAAGCAGTAAAACTCCTTGAGAATCCCAGAAAACCGACGCCATTACCTTCCCAGCCGTTAAGCGAGTTTTTGGCTTTTGTCGGTGCTGCCTCCCCCTTCTGCCTCCACTCCATACTTGCCCTTTTCGACTCGGGGATGAGTGGTGAACCCAAGTTTCATCACAGGTCACTATTCGTTGCAACAATTTTTTTCCCTTCATTTTGAAAACGAGCGAGAAGCATTTGAGAAACTTGAACTCTCGCATTTTTCTGATCTGCATTAAGAAGACGTGGAACCCACCGTGCTGACACTTTGCGGAATTCCAGCTTGTGTCGGATAATGGAGTGTAGACTTCCAATACTTCCAATTTTCCATTGATGTCTGCTACCGTGATTCGACGATCACCGTCAATGAGGTCCCGAACAGCTGTAATGCTTTCTGGCGTGATGCTGGTGCGGGGCCGTCCTGCGTGACTCAGGTTTTCGACTTGTTTACGCCCTTTCTTGAACTCTGCACACCAGGCTTTCACTCTCGCCCATGAAAGTGTTCTTTCCTCGAATTGTGCTCGTAATCGGTTCCAAATTTCGGCCGGTTTAACACCTTCGTTCGTAAGAAATCTTATTACGATGCGTTGTGCAACCGCAGAGTGTACCGCACTATCGCTCATCGTAAAGACAACTAACGAACTGATGTTGAGTGGCCGGTTTGTCCACGAATCCCTTCTAGGAAATCCCCACTACCGCGCCTAACGCTCTGCATCACTGTACAATTCCTTTTTTGCTCTCGGTTGCCAAAGGCTCGTTTATATTTGAATGACCCTCGTATTTTTTTATGACCTTTATATTGGTTTTTTGAGTCGCTGATCACGAATCTGAAGTCAAGAATAAATTTCGACTTAATGACAGCTGTCAACAAGCTGTCAAATTTCAATAAAAAGTAAAACGTTGATATGCTGTTTCCACTTTGTTGATAACAAAGTGGACCTTTTTTACGTAAAAAATGTAGAAGAATCGATGTCTTTAATAGTCAAAGTGATACAGTGAACCGCAAAATAGTTGTGTCCTTTGAAACAAGCTCGATGTGCTATAGGTGGCGCCCTCTATTAGTGACGTCAAATGTATGAACGAATTGAAAAAAAAGGAAAACCAAATTTCAACTTCAACACCCTGTATCTTGGTTATTATCAACTTTTGGATTAAGGTATGTTTGGATAATTACTAATATCTTGACATAAGAAATATGTGGTTTAGATGTGTACCATTAATTAGAGGACTTCCTGTACACTAGGCGCAGAAATTAAGGTATAAAAAATCCCAAAATTTTAGGTGACTTTCAAAAAGCTGTAAATTGGGCAAAAATGGTCGTAGAAAGGAAAAAAAAAGAAATTGAATCTCCAGGTTTATAGTTTTTGGATCTTGTGTTTAAATTTTTTAGCGTCAGCAGTTTTTGACCAATCATAAGAAAACCATCGAAAAAAAATCGACATTTTTGCTTGTCTTTTAAAAAGGTCCACGAAATTCAATAAACTTTTTTTCAAAAAAATGCATTTTTAACTTTGGTAATCAATTACTCGGGAAATAATGAACGTACAGGAAATTAAAGTAGGGTTTTGAAAACTGCAAAGTATCCCTTACAAGTTATAGTGATTGGTTTTTGCTTTTTTTTCGAAGCGAAATTATTGCTTGAAAAGAGGTAAACAATTGCATAAATAGGGATATTTGCATATGTAACTTGACACAACTTGGCAATATGGATGGATACTATGGATGGAATGGATAGACTAAGGATATTGACTGCAACTTTTCAAACTTAAAGTACCCCAGAGAAACTCATAGTTTTAATGCGCTTCGATGGGAGCTTAAATTTCCTTTTCTCTACGACCATTTCCCCCAAGTTACAGATTCTTGAAATTCACCTAAAAATTTGGGATTTTTTATCCTTTAATTTCTGCGCCTAGTGTATTTAAGGTTTTACCATCGTTAAAAATCGATGTCGTGTTTAACTCAAATGTGTAAAAATGGTTTAAAAAATATTTTTGAAACAACTGATTTAAATAGTGTTAGTTTAATAGTGGTAGTTAAAATAAACTTCAATCAGCATCTTACATTTTTTTATTAAAACAATTTCAACAGGATGTATCGAATATATAGCAAACTGTTAAACGACCCGTATACTTATATCGATCGTACTGACATTTACCTAATTAAGATGTAATGAAAGCTAAAAACATGTAAACTTCTAAACATTTTCTTTTGAATGTGGGTGGGTGTTGATTTCATGCACAATGGACCGGTAATGAGGTGCTAGAAAAGGCGGTAGAAAAGAAAATGCTTAACCATCGGTAATGCGAACATGAATACTCCGAACAGCAATAGATTGGGTTATTTGGGACAGCACCGCCACCACCATATCCATTACAATCCGATTCCGTGCAATACGAGCATAGAGAGTTGTCCAGAGAGTCCAATAGCTGACCCAATAGACTTGCCTATATTTAATTCGACCCCGAAAGTGGGATTGTCCTCTTCGCCAAAGTCGAATTGTAATCGAGGTCACCATCACCATCACTCCATACAGGAGCTCATCAGGCATTTCGGCAAGAAAGTGCAACACTGGAAATCCGAGGGGGGTACAGGAGGAACTCGTGTAGTGAAAGTGCGAACGCCGATTACAATGGGGAATTTCGCGGTAGAAGCAAATCGTTGGACTGCACCACGGAGAGACCCGTTCTCAGAGATTGCGAGGCGACCTACAGTATCTACGAACGTATTCTTAGGGAAGGTATTATAACTTACACAATAATAATAATAAATGTAAACAGCGTTTGGCTTGTTTAAATCAGTTGATTTAACCCAAGAATTTTCAGGCAGCTTATTTTCAATGGTGCTAAAAAAAAATCGATCGGGTCAATCTGATATAAAATTTCATGCTTTTTCAGAATGTCCTTAGAATTTTCGAAAATAGATTTTAAAAAAGTTATAAACGAATATCTGTTAGACCTGCATTTTTTTATGAAACAGGTAATCCCCGGGTTCTATACCAGAAAAAAGTCGAGTCCTCGAGACTTAAACTTAAAATAAATGAAAAAAAAATTTGAATCCTCCTGGAGATGCCAATTTAGTTGGCGGAACACTCGTCGAGAAAAGAATAGTAGTTCGGTGTTTCATGGAAGTGGAAAACGTCCGGTGTTTTTGTTTCTACACCGAAGGTTCCAGTAGTCACTCCAAGATTAAAATAAATGGCTTTATTTTATTCTTAAAAAAAATTAGGTAAAGGATAATGGTGGCTGAGACAAATTACGTACAAATTTCATAATTTCTTTCTTAAAAACTACGGACTGGTAAAAATGCTTTAAGAATAGAAATGTATTAGAATCAACCGAAAAATACTCTAAACATTTTTTTCAGATTTTTTGAAAGGACATTTTTGGAAATTTCGATTTCGTGATTTTTGGAACAAAAATCGTCTAAAAAATCCTGGAATTTGAGAGTACCTATTGTTCAAAAAATTCTAAGACATTTTTGTTCTTGAGAAATTTTTACTAAAATTTTTAAATAGTTTTCGAGAAAAAAATTATTCATGTATCAAAAATCAATAATTTTCTCAAAAACTGTTTTTGTTAAAATTTCTCAAGAATAAAAAGGTCTTTTAAGACCTTCCGGCATTTCTTCTTCATTTTTTGAAGAATACTTTCAAATTTTTTCAGGATTTTTAGACATTTTTTGATTGTTCCAAAATTCATGAAATCGAAATTTCCGTAGTTTTTAAATTAAGAAAAAAATTGTGAAGTATATACAAAAATTAGTTTTATTTTAAGTTTGGGTCTCTAGGACGCGATTTTTTCTGGCATAAAATCCTGGGATTACCTATTTCATAAAGAAATTCAGGTCTAAAATTGTTTTATTGTCAAATAATTTTGTCCAAAAATTTGTTTATAACTTTTTTTAAAATTATAAAATATGTATATACAATATTTTTGAACAATGCTAACGGCATATTTTGAAATAGCATGGAATTTTACATCGGAAATGCCTTGATTGAATTTGTTTCAACACCGATAACATAGAAAATAAGCTGGCTGAAAACTAAAAAATCAGGACATTTAAGGCCTTCAAGGGTTATCAAAATAAAAATCATTATTTCAATCAAGTGATTAAACAAATCACAATTTAAGTCAAAGTATCGGAACTTCTGCTGTATATATAAGTACACTACTCCAAAAAATAAGGGAACAAAATAAAATTACAAAAGTACTTGGTGATTTTTGAAAAGCTGTATCTCGGTGAAAAATGGTATTTAGATTTAAAAAAAAAACATTTTGAAATTTCAAATTTCTAGTTTTGAGATCTTTTGCAACAGAACATCAGAAGCCACAGAATTTTTTTTACAAATCTACAAAATATAGCAAGTAACTAAGTAGTGCGAAATTATAAAAAAAGTTGAAAAAAATATTTTTTTTTCGTTTTGATGAAGATTAGGTACACAATGTTCAGAAATAATACAATATTGGTCCTTTAATTGTTTTGTAAAACTTTTATCGATCGGTCCGAGAAAACGGTTTGATGGATCAATTTAAAAATTTACATTAGCTATTAGGTACATTAAGCTGTTAAAAAACCGGAACACCGGAAACATTAGTTTCCTCATCAATATTTGTGAATACCCGGTAGATTTACCAAAACATCGAAAAAAGTTATTTTTTTCTTTTTTTTAAATGAATGTTGAGGGTGATTTTTTTTCAAAAAAATAGTAAAAGAATCTTACGATTTTTTTCATTCCAGTTTTTCAAAAATTCCCTTACATTCTCTTTACGGTCATTGGTAGCTGAGATATCGAATATCAAAGACAAAGGATTCTTTTTCATTAAAAGTTAGATATCTCAGCGACAAATTGTAGAGAATGTAAAAAAAGCAAATTGAAGCTGAATAAACATGCTAGCCGGTCCATGCATTGATTTAATTAAAAAAATTCCGCAAATCCGTGGACCAAAAAATAAAATTACAAAAAAAATGTTCTCGAACTATTTCTTAAGATGCGTGATAACTGTAGCTCACAAATTTTTTTGCCAAAAAATCGCAAAACTAGAAACTTGAAGCTTCAAAATGTTTTTTTTAAATACGACCATTTTTTACTGATCCTTTTAAAAAACACAAAAAAAAATTGTTTTTTTTTGTTCCCTAAATTTTTGGAGTAGTTCTCTCATAGTTAGTAGTCTCATCGTCTCTCATAGTTAGTCTAATATCCCGACCTAAGTCGACCTCCCCTCATCCTTTTTCCTAATTAAATATATATTTTATACAATAAAATGTATAAATCAATACAATGTGCTAGGGTTGCCGCGCCATATTCGCGCAAGGCTATTTTTAATTAAAAATTATTTAATGCAATTTTTTGCGGCCATTACGGTCATTCTTTTTTCTTTAAAAAAATAGTACAATTCGAAAACCAAAGATGTACATAAAACGGCAAAGTAAGGTTGCCTACTATTTTTCCCGCCGTATACGGGGTTGCCAGGTGTAAACAGGTGAACTGATATTAGTAAATTACTCTCATCGTTTTTCCTAATGAATTATATATGAAAATGTAGTTAATTTTATTTGCGGATATGATGGTATAGGGTTGCCTTTGCGAAAGTGCGCAGTCTAGGGTTGCCGCGATTTAAAGTATGAATAATTGAGTAAGAGATAATACGCGACGGAGAGCACTGCAGTCGATATATTTTTTTTAAACAATAAATGTATTAATTGTATTCAAAAATGATTTTCTTTTCTTGACCCTGTTTTACAAATAAAAATATATTAGTGTATGTTACTTATATATTGTTAATTTACTATATACTTATATACCTAGCAGAAGTTCTGCATGCGTTAAACCGCAAAAAAATAAGGAAACATACAAATGCAACAAACTCGTTCTCATATTTATTACTAAAATTATTATTATTGTTATTTTTCTTACTATTAATACTGTTGTTGTTGTTTATATATTTTATTTAGTTTGTTATTTATATATACCAGATTTTTCGGTTGAAATATTGCATCTCTTTTATCGCTTTTTTAAATACTATTATTTCATTATTATTAATTTATACTCACACTTCTCAGCGTAAACGCTGGAAAACATTCACCCATTCAACATGCAGACAGTGATGGCTTGATATCCCATCCCCGCCTCCAGCAGGAATTAGACTCAGGCGAGGGGAAATTCATCCTGTCCCAAAACCTTTCTAACAATCTGACACGTTTGTAGTACAACTGCCTTCTGGCCACTTCTAATAATATTATAAAACTGTCCTAATGCCGCGATGTTCTTGGTGAATCTGGTCGGCATCACTCCCTCTGCTGATTTGCTATTATTATTATTATTATCATTTTTTTATTATGTTTTTTGTTGTTAATTATTTACTCCAGAACACAGAACACTTCTGTGTCCTTCTCTATCACATGTATTAATATTCTCAACTCAATGATTCATACTTTAAATCGCGGCAACCCTAGACTCTGCGCACTTTCGCAAAGGCAGCCCTATACCATCATATACGCAATAAAATTAACTACATTTTCATATATAATTCATTAGGAAAAACGATGAGGGTAATTTACTAATATCAGTTCACCTGTTTACACCTGGCAACCCCGTATACGGCGGGAAAAAATGGTAGGCAACCTTACTTTGCCGTTTTATGTACCTACATCTTTGGTTTTCGAATGGTACTATTTTTTTTAAGAAAAAGAATGACCGTAATGATCACAAAAAATTGCATTAAATAATTTTTAATTAAAAATAGCCTTGCGCGGATATGGCGCGGCAACCCTATCACATTGTATTGATTTATACATTTTGTTGTATAAAATATATATTTAATTAGGAAAAAGGATGAGGGGAGGTCTACTTAGGTCGGGATCTTGTACTAAGTGTATATCGTCGGTTTAAAGGTAAAACTCATTAAGTAACATCCAACCAATTGTAAGGAAACAGCAATTGTCTAATAAGGGCCATCCATAAATTACGTCACACAAATTTTATGGTTTTTTGACACCCCCCCCCCTTGTCACAGGTGGTCACAGTTGTGACACCAAAAAAAAAAACCCCCCCGGGGCACATACATAAAGAAACCTTATATCTTATAAATATAGGTCGAGTTAGTAATATTTTTAGGTTTTTTTGTTTGCATATATGTAAATTTCGCGTTTTAGTATTTTAGATTTTAACATGTGACGTCACAAAGTTTTTTGGACCCCCCCCTGCCTTTTGTCACACAATGTCACATTTCGTTGACCCCCCCCTCAACATGTGACGTAATTTATGGATGGCCCCTAAGTGATTACACGAAAAAGGTTGCAATAACATAGGTGCTAGTTTTAAATTAAAGTTAAATTGCTAGTTTAAAAGTAGTATTACATCTTTAAAACTTCTTGAAATCACTTTCGCCTCTTGTTTTTACAAAATCGCATGTTTTTTAAGAGCTACTTCATGTTAGTTAATGAGTTTTATGTTGAAACCTATGGTATGCAGGTTCCTTGTCGGTTCTTTCATGAAATCAAACAACGAAATATCCTAGTGTCAAAACACTTTCCCGACATTACAAAAAAGGGTTTGTTTCTGGAAAAAAATGTGTATATAACACTATATGTAGCATACTGTTGGTATATAAATTTTCGTTGAAAAATAACATTTACAATTTTTTTTCCAACGTAATTTAAAATGCACGTTAATTTTTTTAATTGCTTACGGAAAGACATATATTCGTAAACATTATTTTTCAACGAAAATTGGGTTACACTTGTTTTGAGTGATGGGAAAGGTAATGGTGTCATAGTTTTCCTACTAAAAAATCCCTAAGCCTTTTCTTAATGTTCGACACCTCAAAAAATATCACAGTAGCCATGGATTGAATATATCAGATGTTTCATATGTCGCGTAGTTAATTCTATAAAGTTGGGTAATTGAGTAATTGAATTTTATTATTTGATCTATTTAGAATCACTTATCAAAATGAATAACAATGCGTTGGTTTTTATTTTTCTAGTTACATTTGTAATTAATGCAATTAGAACGCTAAATAAGTATTATGCCTCTTCTTGACAGTTGATTAATTTGGATAATTTGCAGGCACTGCACGGTGTGAATTTTTTTTATACTATACGTCAAGTTTTTGAGGTGTTATGTCATTTCCAAATTAGAAAATATGTGCCTCTCATAGTAAATACAAAATCCAAGGTTTTTACCATGATATATTTCACAATTTGTTTACTTTTTTCAATAAAAGTTCAGTAGAAACCAGAATGTATCCTTCATAATTAATTAAACATAATTAAGATATTTACATATGTAGATAATGTAGGTCCTCAAGTCAACAATCCCACAATAGTTCAAATATTTGATTTAGAGGTTAAAAGTCTGATGTCAGCTGTTGATGACTCATTGTTCATATGTAGGTTAAAAACCATATATAAATCTCATTTGGTAAAAAGGTTAAAGGTGAATGATCTCGATGTCGGGGTTTGTCGATTTTGGACAAAATCTTTTCAAAGATTTCAAGCCTCAAAATTTCAGTACAGGTTGTCCAATTTTCGGCACTTTACAAATAGAGAGTTGAGGTTTCCATATTCCTATCCTACATTTTTGTTAAACGAACAATGCAGTAAACATAATTTTCATAGCCGTTTTATTTTTTTGAGATACAGGGTGAAACTGAAAATTTGCAATTTCGGACACCCTCTAATTCCCCCTTCTTTGATCTTATTGGAAATGTAAAACGGACTTCCATTCAATGTTTTATGTAGAATCCAGTGGCGTAATCAGTTCTTGTCTCCCACGGGCACCGTCAGTTTTCTTAGAATAAAGCAAACGTAAATTTTTTTAATGGAACACCCTGTATATTTTTCTTTGGTTGAATATTTTCTAAGTATTTCAAAAATGTATCACTATTGATAAGTTTTCTTAACAATAAGCTCACAATTTGAATATTTGACAAAACTTGTCTAAATTCCCATTAGGATTTAATTTAAAATAAATTAGAAACAATCGAATGTGACAGTAAATACACAGGACCAGATTTTAGTTTCCAATTTTATGAACCAACAGTTGTTATTACTGAGTATTCAGTTAACAAATATTACTATACAGTTATCACTATTAGTTTTATATCTTAACAGTTGATTACTAAGAATCATACCTAGGAAATGTTATTGATTAATAACATTAATTGTGATTAATAAAGTGATTAATACAACGAATTTTTTTGGCAAATGTATATACCGAATTTTATTTTATCATAAATACTGTTGAAAACGATGGCCATTTTATCTGATTGCATACTCGCAAACGTTTCTTACCCTTCGTAAGGCGTTTAAAATTGTTAGTTGATGTCCCGTAAATACTGAAATGCCAAATGTGTAGCCTCTCGAAGTTCCTTCGATGTCGAGTCTTCTGTTTTTTAGGAAACCCCATAGTTAAAAAGAAATCTAAAACAGAGAGGTCGGGTGACCGAGGAGGCCATTTTATGGATCCTTTATTTGTTATCCATCTTTGAGGGATTTTTTTCTGGGAAAGGTCGTATTAATTGACTATTGTGGGCAAGTGCTCCATTCCTGCTGAAAAAAAATATATTATTTAATTGAGCTAAAGGAACGTTATCTATCAACTCAGGCACAACATATTGTAACCCGCGCGCCGGCCCCCCCGGGCCGCCCCCCCCCCCGGGGGCGCGGGGGGGGGGGGGGGGGGGGGGGGGGGGGGGGGCAGGCGGCCGGGGGGGGGGGCGGGGGGGGGGGGGGGGGGGGGGGCGCCGGGGGGGGCGGGGGGGGGGGGGGGCGGCCGGGGGGGGGGGGGGGGGGGGGGGGGGGGGGGGGGGGGGGGGGGGGGGGGGGGGGGGCCCCCCCCGCCGCCCCCCCCCGCGCCCCCCCCGGGCGCCGCGGGGGGGGGGGGGGGGGGGGGGGCGCGCCCGCGCCCCCCCCCCCGCGGGGGGGGGCGGGGGGGGGGCGCCCGCGGGGCCCCGGGGGGGCCCCCCGCGGGCCCCCCCCGCGGGCGGGGGGGGGGGGGGGGGGGGGGGGGGGGGGGGGGGGCGCGGGGGGGGGGGGGGGGGGGGGGGGGGGGGGGGGGGGGGGGGGGGGGGGGGGGGGGGGGGGGGGGCCGCGGGGGGGGGGGGGGGGGGGGGGGGGGGGGGGGGGGCCCGCCCCCCCCCCCCCACCCGCCCCCCCCAACCCAGGGGGGGGGGGGGGGGGGGGGGGGGGGGGGGGGGGGCGGGGCCCCCCCCGGGGGCCCGGGGGCCGCGGGCGCCGCCCCCCCGGGGGGGGGGGGGGGCGGGGGGGGGGGGGGCGGGGGGGGGGGGCGGGCGGGGGGGGGGGGGGGGGGGGGGGGGGGGGGGGGGGGGGGGGGGCGGGGGGGGGGGGGGGGGGGGGGGGGGGGGGGGGGGGGGGGGGGGGGGGGGGGGGGGGGGGGCCGGGGCCGGGGGGGGGGGGGGGGGGGGGGGGGGGGGGGGGGGGGGGGGGGGGGGGGGGGGCGGGGGCGGCGGGCGGGGGGGGGGGGGGGGGGGGGGGGGGGGGGGGGGGGGGGGGCGGGGGGGGGCGGCGGGGGGGGGGGGGGGGGGGGGGGGGGGGGGGGGGGGGGGGGGGGGGGGGGGGGGGCGGGGGGGGGGCGGCCAGGGGGCGCGCAAAGCCCCCCCCAAACCGGAAAGGGGGCGGCCCCAAAGGAAAGGGGGGGGGGGGGGGGGGGGGGGGGGGGGGGGGGGGGGGGGGGGGGGGGGGGGGGGGGGGGGGGGGGGCCCCCCGGCCCCCCCGGGGGGGGGGGGGGGGGGGGGCGGCGCCCGGCGGGGGGGGGGGGGGGGGGGGGCGGGGGGGGGGGGGGGGGGGGGGGGGGGGGGGGGGGGGGGGGGGGGGGGGGGGGGGGGGGGGGGGGGGGGGGGGGGGGGGGGGGGGGGGGGGGGGGCGGGCGGGGGGGGGGGGGCGGCCCCCCGCCCCGCCCGGGGGGGGGGGGGGGCCCCGGCCCCCACCCGGCCGGGGGGCGGGGGGGGGGGGGGGGGCGGGGGGGGGGGGGGGGGGGGGGGGGGGGGGGGGGGGGGGGGGGGGGGGGGGGGGGGGGGGGGGGGCGGCCCCCGGGCGGGGGGCGGGGGGGGGGGGGGGGGGGGGGGGGCGGGAGGGGGGGGGGGCGGGGGGGGGGCAGGGGCGCGGGGGGGGGGGCCGGGGGGGGGGGGGCGGGGGCGGGCGGGGGGGGGGGGGGGGGGGGAGGGGGGGCGGGGCGCGGGGGGGGGGGGGGGGGGGGCGGGGGGGCGGCGGGGGGGGGGCCCCCCCCCGCCCCCCGACCCCACCCCCGCGGGGCGGGGGGGGGGGGGGGGGGGGGGGGGGGGGGGGGGGGGGGGGGGGGGGGGGGGGGGGGGGGGGGGGGGGGGGGGGGGGGGGGGGGGGGGGGGGGGGGGGGGGGGGGGGGGGGGGGGGGGGGGGGGGGGGGGGGGGGGGCCCGCCAAGGGGGGGGGGGGGGGGGGGGGGGGGGGGGGGGGGCCCCCGCCCCCCCGCCCCGGGGGCGGGGGGGGGGGGGGGGGGGGGGGGGGGGGGGGGGGGGGGGGGGGGGGGGGGGGGGGGGGGGGGGGGGGGGGGGGGGGGGGGGGGGGGGGGGGGGCCCCCCACCCCCCCCCCCCCCCCCCCCCAGGGGGGGGGGGGGGGGGGGGGGGGGGGGGGGGGGGGGGGGGGGGGGGGGGGGGGGGGGGGGGGGGGGGGGGGGGGGCGGGCGGCCCCCCCCAGAGCGCGGCGGGGGGGGGGGGGGGGGGGGGGGGGGGGGGGGGGGGGGCCCCCCCCCCAGGGGGGGGGGGGGGGGGGGGGGGGGGGGGGGGGGGGGGGGCGCGGGGGCGGGGGGGGCGCGCGGGGGCGCCGCCGGCCCCCCCCCCCCCCCCCCCCCCGGCGGCGGGGGGGGGGGGGGGCAAAAACAAAAAAACCAAAGCGCGGCCCCGGGCGGGCGGGGGGGGGGGGGGGCGGCGCCCCGCGGGGGGGGGCGCCGCCCCCCCCCCCCCGGCGGGGGGGGGGGGGGGGCCCCCCCCGGGGGGGGGGGGGGGGGCCCCCGCCCAAAAAAGGGGGGGGGGGGGGGGGGGGGGGCCCGGGGCCCCCCGGGGGGGGGGGGGGGACCCGAGGGCCCCACCGGGGGGGCCCGGGGCGGGGGCGGGGGGGGGGGCAGCGCCGGGGGGGGGGGGGGGGGGGGGGGGGGGGGGGGGGGGGGGGGGGGGGGGGGGGGGGGGGGGGGGGGGGGGGGGGGGGGGGGGGGGGGGGGGCGGCGCCCCCCGAAGGGGGGGGGGGGGGGGGGGGGGGGGGGCCCCCCCCGCCAAAAGCCAAAAACCAACCCCCCCACCCACCAACCAAAAAAAAAAAGGAAAGGGGGGGGGGGGGGGGGGGGGGGGGGGGGGGGGGGGGGGGGGGGGGGGGGGGGGGGGGGGGGGGGGGGGGGGGCGGCGGCCCCCCCCCCCCCGGCCCCCGGGGGGGGGGGGGGGGGGGGGGGGGGGGGGGGGGGGGGGGGGGCCCCCCCCCCCCCCCACCCCCCCACAAACCCCCCACAAACCCCCCACCCCCCCCCCCCCCCCCCCACCCCCCCCCCCGGGCCGCCCCCCCCCCCCCCCCCCCCCCCCCCCCCCCCCCCCCAAGGGGGGCGCCCCGCCGGCCCCGGGGGGGGGGGGGGGGGCGAGGACAGACCCCAACCCACCCACCAGGGGGGGGGGGGGGGGGGGGGGGGGGGGGGGGGGGGGGGGGGGGGGGGCCCAGAGGGGGGGGGGGCCGGCAAGGGGGGCCGGCGGGGCGGGGGGGGGGGGGGGGGGGGGGGGGAGGAAGAGGGGGGCCACGGCGCCGGCCCCCGGGGGGGGCGGCGGGGGGGGGGGGGGGGGGGGGGGGGGGGGGGGGGGGGGGGGGGGGGGGGGGGGGGGGGGGGGGGGGGGGGGGGGGGGGGCGGGGGGGGGGGGGGGGGGGGGGGGGGGGGGGGGGGGCGGGGGGGGGGGGGGGGGGGGGGGGGGGGGGGGCGGGGGGGGGGGGGCGGGGGGGGGCGGGGGGGCCCCCGCCGCCCCCCCCCCCAACCCCCCCCCCACCGCCCCCGGGGGGGCGGGGGGGGGGGGGGGGGGGGGGCCCGGCGGCGCGGGGGGGGGGGGGGGGGGGGGGCCGGGGCAGGGGGGCGGGGGGGCGGGGGGGGGGGGGGGGGGGGGGGGGGGGGGGGGGGGGGGGGCGGGGGGGGGGGGGGGGGGGGGGGGGGGGGGGGGGGCCCCCCCCCCCCCACAAAAACCAACCCCCCCCAACCCAAAAGGGGGGGGGGGCCCCCCGGGAAGGGGGCCACCCCCCCCCCCCCGGGGGGGCGGGGGGGGGGGGGTTTTTGGGGGGGGGGGGGTTTCCCTTTTTTTTTCCCCCCCCCCCCCCCGGGGCCCCGCCCCCCCCCCACCCGCGCCCCCCCCCCCCAAACCCCGGGCGGGGGGGCGGGGGGGGCCCCCCCCCCCCCCCCCCGCCTTGGGGGGGTGGGGGGGGGGGGCCCTTTCCCCGGCCCCCCCCCCCCCCCCTCTGCCTCCCCCCTTTTTCCCCCCCCCCCCCGGATTGGACTTTTTTCCCCCCCCCCCGGGGGGCTTTTTTTTGGGGGCCCCCCCCCCCCCGGGGGCCCCCCGGCCCCCCCCCCCCCCCTGGGGGGTTTTCCCCCGTTGGGCGGGGGGGGCCCCCCCTTCCCCCCCCGGGCCCGCGGGGGGCGGCCCCCCCGGGGGGGGGCGCCTGGGCGGCCCCCAACAATTGTAAATTTGTAGAGACCTCCTTCATAAATGCTATACACCATTTTTCTTCCTAAAATAGAACAAGCAACATTGAAACCAAAAGGTCCTTGTTGTTCCCGCTGATGATATTCGTGGGACCATTGCCTGGTGTTATGGCGGTTAACAACGCTAGCACTTGAAAAGTAAGCTATTACTGTTCTGGCAAAATTAATATCCATTCAGATTTGTTCCACATATCAGTTGCAAATAACTAAACGTCGTTCCGCATCTTCGAGGTGCAGATTTTGTACGATTTCCATTTTTTTAGGCTGAAATTTATATTTTCGTAATATTGTCTGTACTCTGTACCCGAGACTTGGTCACACCTACTTATCTTTCAATTCCTCTGCATGAATCTGAAGGCGCTGGTATAACAGAGACTAACACCTCGTCGGTTTCACAATTTTCCTTATAATACAATTCAAGCAAATAAAAATATACAGGGTGTTCTATTTAAAAAAATGTATATTTGCTTTATTCGTCCTTTTATGAGAAAATGAACGATGTGAGACGAGAACTGACTATGCCACTGGATTCTACATAAAAATATATGGAAGTCCGTTTTAAAATTTCCAATAGGATAAAAGAAGAGTGATTTAGAAGGGGTGTCCGAAAAGTGCAAAATTTCAGTTTCACCCTGTATCTTAAAAACTAAAAAGGGATATGAAAATTCTGTTTACTGAGTCTTTCGTTTCACACAAAAGTAGGAGAGAAATGTGCAAACTGCAACTCTATCTTTAAAGACAAATGAGCAAAAGTGCCGAAAATTGGAATGTTTTTTTAACACAAAATTTCAGCTCATTTTAACTGATTATTTAAAAAAAAAAAAAGCTATAATGACTATAATAATGACTACAATTTAGCGTAAATGTTTGTTTTTTTTGATTAACGAACATTTTTTCCTTTATCAAAATTAATTTGACTGTCGTCATGTCGTATATTTAAGAATGATATTTTAATTTAATGTTTTTAGTTATATTGAGGATAAAGTTAAATTTGTTTTTAGTTTGTTTATATTTCATGCTAATATAAGGCTTATGAAATTCAGCAGGTGTTTTTCTTGACCATAAATAAGGGTTACATGGAAATAAATTATTATTGATGTAGTATTTTATATTTAATTCGAGTCTTATTTTAAACGTGAATATGACGGATAACAATATTCAAATTCACAATATTCAGTATTCGGAAAACAATGTTCAGTACCGAAACACGAGTTTAGAAAGCGGCGACAAGTCTTTTCTTGTTCGCGTTCGGACTACCGAGGTAGCGTCCGGACTATAATTTCATGATTTGGCCGTTCGGACTAGGGTGTTTTTGGATTAAGGTGTATTCGAATTAAAGAGGTTGTAGTATATTAAAGAGGAGGTTAATATCAGGAGTTAAATACTAATTCAGTTAAGTTTAGTAACCTTGATCATAGACATCTGTCTATGATCAAGGTTAATTTTACAATCAATCATCATATGATCAAATGACAATTTAAATTTAATTAACACATACCATTTTCCACATTCCATGTTTTACTTCGCCATTACAATTATGAATTGTAATGGTAAATGTATGTATAAATTGAAAATTGTCGATTTATTGTTGAGCGCACTATCTATTTTTTTCGTTGCATAGCTTGCAACTAATAACTGTTAGTTAAATGATTATAATTTCTGTACAGAGTATGCCATTTTACTTGTCTTTACTAAAGCCAGAAGCTTCTGCCTTTAAGACAGAAATAAAAAATGGAGCTTAACGATGCTAAGCATAGCAATACATCGATTTTTTTGGTACCAATGTTTTTTTTATGATCCGTAAAGATTGTTTTAATATTTTCATTATTTCAAAAGTTATGGACGATTCCCAACATTTAATTTGGTCGATTAAAACATCCACATAAAAATATTATCAACCTATTCAGTCTATTTCTAAATTATCATTGAGGACATATTCTAATGCAAATGAGAACAGTAATAAACCGTATTCAACTTTATGGTGAAAACTCCCAGGATTTAACTCTTGCGTGTCCAGCATTTTATAATCATAAAATTTATTATGTTTTAAAAATCTGATTTTAAAATTTTAATATTAATTTTTTTCTACTTCAATATATGACCAATAACACCCTTAAATTGTTTTTTTCTTATTATGTTTCCTCAAATCCGGAAAAAAAATTGTCAAAAAACGTTTTTTTTTTTAGGCTGTTACAGTGGTGTTACCCCAAGTAATACGAAAATGAATCATCCGTCAGTATACTTCTTAATTAGATAACAAGAACAATTTAGAGTAGGAAAAAAATAATGATCTATTTTGTGAATTTAATTTAAAGTTCTGAAGATTTGTCGTCTGACGACGCTCCGTAAATATCATAATCTATTGGAAATATATTTGTACATAGTTGGAAGGTTTAGAAAGAATTAAAGAGATTTTAGAGTTTTTACAAGTTACGTTCAATGCCCGCTGTCATCTCACTAAGTACGCGATTTTCCCTTTTTGGAAATATTTCACTTTTGAACATAATTTCAAAAAGTTAAAATTTGATTTCGATAATTCTTATCCTTCTAGGATTATTTCACGTTAACTTAAGTTTCTGCAAGCTCTTTTTTAGCATTAAGTAGCTTTGATGAATTAATAATTCATATTTATTTGTAATTTTTTATGGTTTAATGAAATAAATCTCAAATCTAATCTAAGCCTAACTTACTTACTGCCTACAGTAGGGTGTATTTTTATATAGGGTGTTCCACTTAAAACGGGTTCTTCCATAATTTTATTATTGTAAATTTAAGAAAAAATGTTTCAAATAAAGTAAAAAAGTTTCAAATAAAAGTTGCCCAAATTGATGTGGTGCAGGTTGGTAAAATATTTCCGGATCATACAGAGCGCTCCATTTCCTGTAACTACTACAGAACTTCGTTATTTTAATAGGAACACCTTGTATATTTGTAAATTTTTGAATACCTCACTAAATTTCAGGTCAACAGTATTAACATGAACCTGAATACATGGTGCCTAGAATCCACCGTTTTGGAGATATTCAACTGTTTTTGAAAAATATCACGATAACAGCGCTCTAGTTATTTCCGAGGTTATTTCTAAATAGTGTCTAAAGTTAAGAGACGTGTGGTTTCGATAGTTTGATTTGTCATGAATTACTCTTTTCATTTGCAACATTTTTATTGCAAAATGCTGTACGTTATTCTGTGTTGCAATTTTCAGTTGTCAAACATGACAATCTTCCAACAGCAATAACTTTTTTCCAAATGGAACGAGTCACATTAACTTATACCGTTGAATGCGAAATGAAATTACCTTTTAACTGATATATGAGCCCAGGCTCATAATATATCAGCCACCTAACATTTTCGACTAGACATTATCAACTTATAAAATATGTGGTAATTATGAAAAAATTAATTTAACTTAACTTCATTAAAATATAGACTTTCAATTGGAGTAAGAAAAAGTATTCAACGGTGCCAAATACCCTGTGTATGGGCATTTATGATCCAAATCGATACTAACGATAAGAAATTTACCGTGAAGCATATTGCTTGTAAATATTGCATTACCGTGAATCATATTGCATTTGTTCATAATAGGGCTAGAACCAAATGGTACATGCCAGGGTCGAACTTGAGCATGCATGCTGCAGTGAATAAATAGTGACTTACTAAGTAATATTGTTTTCTCTTACTTTTCCCGCATCTGTTGTCACACTCTTACATGTCCTCATATAGGAATTCACTTCTTGGGATTCCATTTCTTTTTATTTTCTCGGTGTTTTAGCGACTTTACGTGCTTTTCACATTGTCCTTTTCTGTAAACATGTAAGTAACACTTGCATATTTCACAGTACACAGTGGTAGCTTTAACACTTCAAATCTGGAAAACCCTGCACAATTTTTTTTAATTGATAAGCAAATAGGGGTGGCGTTTTAACCATCGTTATAATATCAATTAAGTATAACAATCAGCAATGCACAATTACAGGCGCGCGACCTTCAAAGGACTAAATAAATACGGAACCTATTTCGTCTCGCAGTCGTCCCGGCCCCCTCCCCGCTGGCCGAGCCACGGCTACCTGGAATATGGGATACCGATACGCGGCCGCCTGGAAGACGGTCGGTATCCGAGACTTTTGTTATAGCCCTAGTTCATATACATATATTCAGTGTGTTTCGCTTGGACTCGACACATCATTTTCATAGCTATTGCGGTAAAAAGGCTGAATTATTACGAACTGTCAGCGCTGAACCAAATTTTTTTTTTTTATAGACTTACTGTTCAATAAGTATACTGAAGAAAGTTTTCAGTTTTTTTTTTTCAAGATAAAAGTTTATTTTAATAAAATTAAGGCAATGTTATCGATCTTTTTTCGTGATTTTACATTTCATAATTTGATAATGTATTTTGAAAATGTTAGGCGACCGAACTATTATGAGCCTGTTGTGCAAATCTATCTCGTTCAGTTTTTGAGAAAAAATCGTTTCTTTTCCAAAGTTCGTGAAAAAAAGAGATTTAAAAGAAGCAAGTAGTGCAGAATGACAACCGACAACAGTGACAGCAGTAGACACAGTGAACACAAAATTTAATAATAAAAAACGCAAACGAAAAGTAAATATATAATAAGAAACAATAAAAAAGCAGAATAAATAAGCACATTACATAAACCATTTTAGATCCAGATCCTGAAATGTCTCCAAAGCCACCAGATCTTGTGACTTCTTTTTATGAAATTAATAAAAAATAAAGTTTACAATACTCCACCAACGATTAGGAAAAATATGCAACATATATTTTCAACAAATCACAGTAGCTTTTCGGGAAGTTTCTCCAGAGTAATTAATATTGTCAGCCTATTTGCTTCTTTTAAACCTTTTTTTAATGTTAAATTTTAAATTATCATTATAACTATTTTTATCTTAAAATTAAGATGTTACAAATATGCGTATTTTACTTTTTAAACACTATGTTATGTAAATTTCCACCATCTTGCTCACAGCAATCGTTCAATCTTGTCCTTAAATTTTGGAAAACTCGTTGACACCTTTCAGCAGGAATATTGATAATGGCCTCCCGAATGTTATTCTTTAACTGGTTCGTATTGGCCTGGAGATTAATGTAGACGATACTTTTTAAGTGTCCACACCAAAAAAAAAAAAAAAATCCTGGGGCGTTAGGTCCAATGATCTTATAGGGAAGGGGATATCACCAAATTTGGAATAAGCGTGCCTGGAAACAATTCGCGTTGAATGGTCATCGATGCGGCTCCTGTGTATGCTTTGACACACACCATCCTGTTAAAACTAGGTCCAATTTGTCAGTTACAGTAACCGAGGGCCGCGGGCATCTACTCGTATATAAAAGTAGGGACCGATTATTCCAGAAGACGATATGGCGTACCAAACTGTCACCTTAGAACGGAGTTGTTTTTCATGCCTTACTTTTAGGTTAGCTGCAGTCCAGAAACGAAAATTTTGCTTGTTGACATATTCACTAAGTGAAAGTGAGCCTCAATCACTGAACAAAATGTTGTCCAATCCACCTTCATAGCCAATCATATTCATCATGGTCTCACAATAATTTTTCCTTAATTCATAGTCCTCGGGCTTTAGAAACTGCAGGAGTTGCAATTTAATGGATGAAAGTGTAAATCGTTCTTTAAAATCCGTTGCACACTTCAGCGGTGTATATTTAGGGCTTGAGCATGTTTTCGTACTGAGCGCTTCTGTTGCTGCCTTGTGTTCTGATCAATTTTTGTTGACCCGGGGATTACCACAGAACCTGCAGGATCTGTAGGTACATATTCGCAGGACATACCAAAATTTCAGTCGGATCGGAGCAATAGAAGGCGAAATATCAATTTTTTTCTCAAAATTACGACTTTACTTATTGAAACTTTACCTGCTTCCAGTTCGTTATATTAACGCTAGAGACTTAATTTTTTTAAAATGAAGCGAAATTTATGCCCTATCGAAATCTGACCCCCACCCGAAAATAGTTTTTCCGACATTTGCTACCTTTTCACAGACCGCATCACATATATCGACGATTGCAAGGAATACATAAAATATGTAATCCGTCCATTGTAAAATCCTCGCAATTTCTATGATCTTTTTCAGTCTATTCACAAATGGTAACGACAGCCATTATTGCAAAAATCCACACAAAATCAGATAATATGTAAATACACTACACAAACTCTAAAAAGAAATACGTACACGGTGCAAAATACGTACATATGTGCACAAGTTTATAATTTAACCACTAAAAATTATTTTAAACGGCGTTCTACCGTTCGTCCGCTCGCATCGAGCTAACTTACTAAATTTCTAACTTATTAACAATACTAAATTTCGACAACGGAGCGTTCGATACGCTATATGGATAAATTACATATAGCCTTCTCTCGAACCTCCACGGGAGAATTCCAGTGCGTTACCAGAGATGGTCAGTGGCGTACGTATGCATGGGCAATAAATACTCACGTACATAATGCACAAAGCGCTTAAAAATACGGTTTATACTTTATCTTGTATAGTGGCGACCCCTTACATCATTAGGGTACGCCCTAATGATTAATAAGAAACGTCGCCTCGCCACAACGTAAGAATCGTTAGATTTAGAAAAGCCCCTACCATAAATCCGAGTTGTTCTCTTGATCATATCTCCATATTTATTAATAATCCTCAAGTATTAGCTACATACAGCTATGTGCAAAAAAATATCACTATAGTAAATACCAGTGGCGGTTGGTGATATTTCAGTTAGCCATATCTTGAAAACGACGCATGGGACCCACTTCACTTTTTAGGTGATGACTATACACATCATACAGAAAAGATTTATACTGAAAAAACCGTCAGCAAATTTTGCGAAAAATTTTTCAAAAACACTGGAGTACTCCCTGGGTTCTTAGTAACGCTCTGTGGAATATTTGCAGTCTATTTTTTTTCATAATCTAGAAACAAATATATAAGGAGATGTTTTTCGATTTGTTACAAAATATTTTTGTTTCAAAAAGTTATGGCCATTTTAATTATGGGAAACAAAATGTTCCTATAAAATTAAAATTAAAATGGCCATAACTTTTTTCAAAAACAAATATTTTGTAACAAATCGACAAACATCTGCTTATATTTGTTTCTAGATTATGAAAAAAAATATACTGCAAATATTCCACAGAGCGTTACTGAGAACCCAGGGAGTGCTCCAGTGTTTTTGAAATTTTTTTCGCAAACTTTGCTGACGATTTTTTCACTATAAATCCTTTCTGTGAGGTGTATAGTCATCACCTAAAAAAGTGAAGTGGGTCCCATGCGTCGTTTTCAAGATATGGCTAACTGAAATATCACGCACCGCCACTGACGTCAACTCGAATTAAAAAAGGAATTAAACCTCAATGTAGACACATCTACAATAAGAAGAAGGCTCATTGAGAAAAACTGGATGGCCAGAACTCCTAGGAAAGTACCGTTACTCAATAAGAAACATCTTCGTGACAGAATCAAATTCGCTCGGAAACATTTAAACTGGCCTCTCGCACAATGGATAAATATCCTCTGAACCGATGGGTCGAAAATTGAGTTATTTGGGACTCCAGGCTGTAGAACATTTGTCCGCAGACCAACAAGACATGAACTTAAACCCCAGTATACAGGCAAGACCGTTAAACATGGCGGAGCAAAAATTAATGTGTAGGGTTCTTTCTCGTATCATGGTACTGGGCCAATATTTTGGATCAAGCTTACGATAACCGTATTAGTCTACGTTGATATAATGAGAGAAGTAATGTTGCCCTATGTGGACTGGAATATGCCGCTCAGATGGGTCCTACAGCAGGACAATGATCCAAAACATATCAGCAGACTAGCAAAAGGCTTTTTTTCACAAAATCGAGTTCAGGTTATGGAATGGCCCGCTCAGTCACCCAATTGAAAATCTTTGGGCAGATGTTAAAAAAGCTGTTTTTAAAGCAAAACCGAAGAATATAGCAGAATTATGGTATGCTGTGCAATCAGCGTGGGAGACTATTCTACTACCGCGTTGTTAAGCGCTAGTTGACTCTAAGCCACGGCGTTATGCTGCTGTTTTGAAAAACAAAGGTTATACAACCAAGTATTAATATGTTACAGTTTAACTTTTTAATTTTATTTGATTTCTTGTACAGTAATTTCTATGTTTCACGAGCGGTGCTATTTTTTTTGCACAGTAATAACTTTGAGATATTATAAGTTAACTGAATGTGCTACATTTATTTTTAGTTTATTTAGAACAATATGTTATATATGTATATAATGTTTTGTTGTATGATTACTCTTTTGTAATAAGAAGCTAAACAGATGCAACTAAGGCTTGCCTTTTATATTTCACGTTTTTAATGTAAAATACAGTCGGTGCTATTTTTATGCACATAGCTGTACGTATTGGCAACAGTACGCCATCTGTAAGTTCTATAGTGTTTATAGCGGGAACGTCTGAAAATTGAATATTACCGAGTCACATTGTAAATGAAGACTCGTACGAAATAATTTTCGGTAATAATTACTTTACTTTCCATATAACATTTTAACTATAAAATAGATACTTCGTCCTTTGATGTAGGTACTACTTTCTCTTCATAATGTACGAGTGGTGTATTCTTTGATCTACTTAGCGTTCCCTTTAATTGCTTTGTCAATATCAGTGCATTAAAGTTAACACAATTTGGTAATTGCCACATACAGCGTGTGCAATTTTAGAATGAACTGCCTTAATAACTTTTATAACTATGTAATGGGAGCCTATTATCCAAAAAATGGTATAGCTGTTATTCTAAACCTCATCATCTGCCATATTTTTTTAACCTATCAAATACCTGGACCGTCTGGGTTTAGGTACTAACAGGTTTTTAACACAAAATTGTATGGTCTTCCTAAATTTGTGAACAAACAATGTGCTTTAATTATATACATACATACATATAATCATAGTACATATAGTAAGTGTACATCCATATAATTTCATTCATAAAGTAAGTACATTTTTCAAAATAGTCCTTTCATTTTTTTCAAAAAAAGTTTAATAGTAATATTAAACTTTTTGTTTTGCTGCTTCTTTTGACTGTCGTTGCCTTTGAGATGCATCCCCGTGGCCTGCTACGATCTTTTTAAACGCACTAAATTTAATTTGGCAATTTAAAAAATTTTATAAAAAAAAATAATCGTCAAATCCACGAAACCCACATCAGCATTTGAACAAAAGATATACAAAGTATTTTTTTTTCTATACAATCTCAAAGTTGAGCAAAAAATCGAATTTGAATCACTAAAAATGTTAAGAATTTTTTCTGTTCCCTTAATTTTTTGGAATAGTGTACTTTTTTACACCGCTGTATGCAGATTTTTTTCTCTTTCCGAATCCGCTGAAAAAAGAGTTACATTTAAAGAATACCGATGGCGTCATAATTCGAAAACAAAAATCTGGAAGTATTTTTTTAAAGGCATCTTTAGAAAAAAAGAGATATTGGTTTTATTCCAAACTTTACAATGGTACTATGTACAGGGTGAGTACTATGTACAGAGCGACAAAAGCATGTTGTGTTCGAACCAGAGATGGACCTAAACCATAAGAGTCAGGGCCGTACTCTACAGTAAATAGTACATCACTGTGAAAAATACGAAGAGGTATATTAAAAAAAAACTATCTGGCAACACTAAAAACATGTAGATGTCATAGACTTAATTTTTTTTAGTGTTGATATGAACCTTTAGAATAAATTAAAAAAAATTAAAAGAATTATTGTTAGTGTTGATATAAACCTTATGAACCTTTAGTATAAATGTTTGAAGGATGTACACTGCGTTAGGACAATCTCATTGTGGTACATAGGAGTTTTTACGCGAGTAACAATTTGTAACAGTTTTTAAAATTTGAAAATTTTTTTGTTTTCGCGACAACTTGTAACTAAAGAAGCAAAGGAGAATACTGAAGTGACGGGTCAATTGTACGTAATATGAAATAAAAATCGAATCACATCTTATAACTAAGATCCGGAAAGTGTGCCATAACGCAGGGTAAATCGGCGTACTACGGTATACAACCAGTCCCAGTGCGCGTTATTAGGCCAGGTCAGTGGCGTACGTATGCACGGGCAATAAATACACGCGTATATAATTTACAAGGCGCTTAAAAAATACTGTTTATACTTTAACATAGAGTTGTATAGTGCCGACCCTGCGTTATGGCACACATTTCCGGACCCTACTTATAACCAAAGAGATTTACTATAGCTGTTATTTGTTTATCTGTATCCATACAATGTGTTAACAAGTTGGGTTAACCTGTATATTTATCTTATATTTATGAAACTTATGGTAGTCATGCACATAAAAGTTGCTATTTTTATCATTTATATATCAAAATAAAAGTAAACTTACAAATTAGTGTACATTAATTTTATTTTTCTTACTATTGATTATACATACTTAACCACGATTACTTTTATGAATTTATTTTATTAATGTATTCATAACTATGAATACATTAATAGAAAGAACCCTCAGCAAAGTGAGATTACTTTGCTATTTAAAGATTGACTATTTAATTTGTTCGTTTTGGTGAAGACCTAACTGTTCTCGATAGTTATAGACAGCAAATAGACAAAGACAGAAATCAGACAAAGAAAACAATAACGAAAGGTTATAATTTTATCATTTATATATCAAAATAAAAGTAAACTTACAAATTAGTGTACATTAATTTCATTTTTCTTACTATTGATTATACATACTTAACCACGATTACTTTTATGAATTTATTTTATTAATGTATTCATAACTATGAATACATTAATAGAAAGAACCCTCAGCAAAGTGAGATTACTTTGCTATTTAAAGATTGACTATTTAATTTGTTCGTTTTGGTGAAGACCTAACTGTTCTCGATAGTTATAGACAGCAAATAGACAAAGACAGAAATCAGACAAAGAAAACAATAACGAAAGGTTATAATTTATTACAGCTGTTACTTCGTGAAAAAAGCCTCATATTTCTTCCAAAACATAGGGAAATGCGGATTGTCCAGGAAGTTAAATTACACATGTCAGGAACATAACATCACGCATAAATCAAATAAAAATTGCGATTTTGGAATACCACGCTGTTATTGTGTTGTTTTATGTGTTATGCTTCTTAAATGATCATAACAACAATGTTGTTTATGCCGCCCTCTTTTCTTTTGTTTTACTGGTTTTAACTAAAAGTATGTAGAGACATCCAAAAAAAAAACGTCATCACTCTGGCTATGAACGAGAGAGATAAAAATAGCGGTCATGTCTAAGCTTTTCGGTTATGTTAAACTTTTGACAAGTGACTGTCACAATTTGTAAAATAAACACTAGCTGTCATATGATGTGACAGTTTTGACAAGTAAATAAGGTTATAAATTCGAATAAGAATAGAAATACGTCTTTTTTTTCTTGGCCAACTTTGATGACTTTTTTAGATGTCATCTTGTCGTCTATATGTTTTCATTAATTATTCCTACATAAACAATCTCTACTATTCACTGTCAAACTCTCTTTATTTTCAGTTTTATTATTTTAGTTTTATCTCTAGTATGTACTTAATTCAGTTATTTAACATGTTTAAATAAGAACGCCCTTTTGGTCGAAGAAAGATGCCTTTCTATAATGATGCCAATTTTGTTGTAGGTGCCCACTTGAAACAGAAGTCGTTGGATCCGGAGCGAAGGCGGCAGTCTATAGGACCCATCCCTAACATTCATAGAGCCTCAGATGCATTCTTGGATCCATATCATGCGGCAATACTCTTTAGGGATTCCAGAGGGGTAAGTTTCCATTTACGTTATGAAACCATTAGTGTTGTAATATTATGCAAAAATTTTGATTATGCAAATTGCATAAAGAAAGTTATTAAAATATTATAATTCATATTTCTAGTTATTTCTATATAACTAGTGATGTTTTTAGTAAGTTTTTGAAAACTACCCCAATGAAAAGCGCGAAAAACGGTGAGTAAATTGCACGTGTCATTTTGCTCCATAATATTAAGTATTAGTTACAATTTTCTTTTTTGTTACGAGTTTTTTACGTTTACAATTTTTTCTTTGTTTTCCCAGGTAGAATTATATTTTAGGATTATTGTAGTATATACCATATCAACCATTTCTTCCTGCATCAGCGACATTGATACACAAATATTATGATACACTTTGCAGTTTTAAAAACCCTACTTTAATTTTCTATACGTTCATTATTTCCCGAGAAACTGATTACCAAAGCCAACATTACTTTTTTTGCTTTTAACGGCGATAACAGCGAAAAATAATCGTACACGGCTCGAAAACAGGTCAAATTACAGATACATAAATTATCTAAAAGTTTTATGATGAAATTATCGAAAAAAAAAAAAAAATTGAAATCCGTGGACCTCTTAAAAGACAAGCAAACATTTAGAATTTTTTTTCATGGTTTCAAAAAATTTAAACCCAAAATCTAAAAATCAGAAACTTGGAGCTTCAATTATCTTTTTTTTCTTTTCTCTACGACCATTTTCCCCAAGTTACAGCTCTTTGAAAACCACCAACAAATTTGGGATTTTTTTATATCCCATAATTTCTGCGCCTAGTGTATGTTCTTGGAATGTTGTCACATACATACCGGACACCCTGCTAACCTGTTTTTTTGAGATTAGTAGTATCTAACACAATGTGAAAAATTTGTATGTGGAGAGACAAGAGAATATGGAGGGATTTATTAAGCAGCGGTTTTACCTCCAAACCTCAAAGAATAACACAGGCACACAAGAAGTTACTGTTCTCTAGATTATACGACCATACCTACATATTTTCGAGGTCGTTGAACCCGATTCCACTGTCCGTTTAAACCCATTTCACAATTCGTCCCCTAACTTCAAAAAATGTCTAAAAATTGCGAAACGATCCGTATTAAATTGAGTAATAAAGCAAACCCATCTGTCCGTCCATGTTTTCGGAGTCACTGAATCCGAATCCGTTCTCCGTTTAGTCCCATCAGTAAATTTGCCCCCGAGTTTGCCCCTAATCTCTAAAAATAGCTAAAAACCGCAAAAGTAGTGCCTTTCAAGCTGAATAATGAACACTGACGACTAAAGGCTGCCACATATTTCCTTCATTTTTAGTCCAATCAACGAGCGAAAGCCCCCATGTAAATTGGTCACTAATTGTTATCAGCAAACCAAAAATATGGTCGTATAGAGAAAAAAATTCTAAGAAAGATAGCGTTTTTTGCGACTCGAGTTTTAATGGCGAACATAACCTAAAAAAATCGCAAAAAGTAAAAAAAACGGATTTTTTGCAAATAAAAAAAAAGCTTCAAGTCCTACACAAGAAAGTTAAATTAGAAAGTTGTAGGTCTTAAAAATGCGCGTCGAATGAGATATGAACGAAAAAAATCGGTTCATAAACATTTGAGAAAAATTTAAAAAAACGTCAAAATTCGCGTTTACGTATTTTTTGCTGTAACAATTCCAATTTTGTTTGAACAGACTTCTTGTTAACTATAAATACAGCCCAAGACAAGCGGAAAATGACACTTTTTTTCAAAAATTCAAAGAAGTTTTATTTTTTCGAGTTATAACGATTAAAAAAAAAGACGTTTTCAAAAATCAACTTTTACAGACGCAAAAATGATCGTACAGAAACGATCATGGGCTCATTTTATTCGCGAAGACTTGTACTTTCATGCTATTAAAAAACCAAATCGCTTTTATTTAATTTTTGGATAAAAAAATGCGTTGTAAAATTGTATCATTTTTTCGAACTGGTTTTTTTTCGAATAACTTTTTTAATTTTGGTTTTACATTTTTGGCCGTTGCATATTTGAAAAGTGCCATTCAAAACACGCGTTTAAAAAAAAATAAGGTCCTACGACCTCAGGGAGCCGAGATAATTATTTTTCTTTTTTTAATTCCTGACAGCGCTGTATACGTCCGATTGACTTCTTTTTTTACACGAAATAGATCTCAGACTTTTACTTTCTTAAAAAAAATATACCAAATCATTTCGCATAAATTAAGTTGACATAATTGTTTGCGAAAGTACAGCGCTGGTTGCGGCACGCGCTAGCCAATGCACGGCGACAGAGTGGAGGGACACTCCGCTTGGGCGTATCAACAAATAAACACGATTTCTAGTCTATCGGGCTCGCAAAATTATCTTTTCCTCAGCTTAAAAAAAATTATCTCGGCTCTCTGAGGTCGTAGGACCTTCATTTTTTTTTTAAATGCGTGTTTTGAATGGCACTTTTCAAATATGCAACGGTCAAAAATGTAAAACCAAAATTAAAAAAGTTATTCGAAAAATGATACAATTTTGCAACGCATTTTTTTATACAAAAATTAAATAAAAGAGATTTGGTTTTTTAATAGCATTAAAGTACAAATCTTCGCGAATAAAATGAGCCTACGATAGTTTCTGTACGATAATTTTTGCCTCTGTAAAAGCTGATTTCTGAAAACGTCTTTCTTTTATAAAATCGTTATAACTCGAAAAAATAAATCTTTTTTGAATTTTCGAAAAAAGGGTCATTTTCCGCTTGTCTTGGGCTGTGTTTCTAGTTAACAAGAAGTCTGTTCAAACAAAATTGGAATTTATACAGCAAAAATACGAAAACGCGAATTTTGACGTTTTTTTAAATTTTTCTCAACTGTTTATGAACCGTTCACATCTCATTCGACGCGCATTTTTAAGACCTACAACTTTCTAATTTAACTTTCTTATGTAGGACTTGAAATTTTTTTTTATTTGCAAAAAACCGTTTTTTTTTTACCTTTTTGCGATTTTTTTTGGTTATGTTCGCCATTAAAACTCGAGTCGCAAAAAACGCTGTCTTACTTAGAATTTTTTTCTCTATAAGACCATATTTTTTGTTTGCTGATAACAATTAGTGACCGGTTTTCTCCCCGTTGATTGGGCTATTTAGCCGACTTGCCCGTCCCGGTAAAACAACGGACAAGAACAATGAATACATCTATGTACAGTACACACTTCACGTTATGTTCATCTAGATTTTCCTAAATTACCGGGTTATCAACATGTATACGACGTGTAAAATGTGTCAATTAATGTGTCACTTACTTACTTTGCAATAAAACTTATTATACATATAAACCACAAAATTACTTTTAAATCCCAAGTATGTTATTCTGTACTCGGAATGACGTGGGGAGTAAATTTAGGTTTTTGGTTACAAAGGATTCTATTTGAACAAAAATACTTTTGGGGGTTTCTTGATGATGAAACACGGACTTTGGGACTAATTTGGGACGTAATTTTTCATTTTTGCAGACTTTTTGTTCACGTTCGTACCTTTTCAAATAACAGAGGTATCGTATCGATTGTACGTAACTCTGGGACACCCGAGTTATTCTTATAACTTTGTTACTGTGTTTATTACAAACATATCCTAAAAGTTACTAACTGATCATATAATATGTATACATATATCTGATTGTATCTACACAAATCTATGTACAGGGTTAGTTTTTATAATTTGATAAGTTATTGCGAGTTTATTATTGAAAATAGAAAATAGTTCTTTAGACAAAAAGTTATAGTTTTGCATAAATTGCAATAAATAAACACGAAATGAGAAAAAACAATTGAATATCAGAAACCATAAAACTGAATCAGTTGTTTAAAAAAAAAAACGGAACAGCCTATATATTATTGCAACTTCTGATTCCTCGAATTTTTCCTTTTTCAAAAATATATAACATGTCTGTGTTTGCTTTGGCAAATCGCGTATGTCACTTAAAAATCAGTAAAAAACTTATTACGGGTTTATTATTGAAATTAGAAAAAAAGATCAAAAAAAAGATATTTGCATATATTTTTATAATGTGACATGAGAAAAGAACAATTGAACATCAGGAACTAAAAAAATGAACCAGTTTTTTTTTTTAATGAAACAACCTATATATAGAGACATCCAAAAAAAAACGTCATCAACTGGCAGTCAACGAGAGAGATGGAAATAGCGGTCATGTCTAAGATTTTCGGTTATGTCAAACTTTTGACAAGTAACTGTCACAATTTGTAAAATAAACAATGACTGTCATATGATGTGACAGTCTTGACGAGTAAATAAGGTTATAAATTCGATTAAGAATAGTAATACGTCTTTTTTTTCTCGGCCAACTTTGATGACGTTTTTTTTTGGATGTCTCTATATTATTGCATATTCTGATTCCGTGAATGTTTTCCTTCTCGGAAGTATACAGTGCGTCCATAAAGTGACGCATAAATTCATTATTAGCTAAATGAACAATATTATTGAAAATTCCCGGACAGGTCAATTTTTGTTGCGATTTACTATTTTGTCACATAATAATTTAATATAAGGGTGTCCCACCTTCGGTAATCCCCCCCTATTTTTTTAAATGGAATACTAATTTTTTTTCAAGTTTCGGAGACCCTGGCCGAGCTGAGTCCAAAAATGTATCAAAGTTCTTCTTCTTTAAGGGTGGACAACAATACATAGTGTTTATGAAAAATTTATAGAAAGTTATACGTTTCTGTATTTTTAGAAAAGTCAAAAATCTCAAATTGTTCTCCGTTGATGCTAACAATACCGTCGGGCAATACATTCCTTTGACATTTTGTAACATAAGGTGTTATGTTTACTTTCTTCCTGATGTTGGGTTCTCGGGTCTATAGTATAAACTTGATTTCAAATAACCCCAAAGAAATAGTGGAGTATAGGTGATTAGGGGCCATTCCACTGTCCTCTTTTCTTCATTGGAAAGGTTTGTTAAAAATAACTAAAAATAAAATAATCCGTCATAGAATTAATTAATAAATTCTTTTTAAAATTTAGATAAAGTTTTCTTAGGAATGAATTTTATAATAATAGAATACTATTTTTAATATTTATTTTTAAATGCAAAAAAAAACAAAAAAAACAAAAAAAAAAATATTTTTTTTTTTTTATGGTAATAAAAAAATATAAAAAATGTGAATTATATAAATTTAACATGTCTATGTTTGCTTCATAAGGTCGTACATATTTTATTTAAAAAGTAATTAGCGACAACGGTTCCCTCTACCATTGACCAGTGGGCAAGAAAAAAAAAGAAGAACGAAGTAGAAAAAAGAAAAAGAACTGTAATTTAATGTATTGAGCTATATTTCCTTAATTTATATTTATTATTAATTGTTTAAAACAAGAATAATGTTTAGCGAATAGGAAAAGTTTGAAGTTATTCATATTCAAAATCAAGGAATTAAAATATGCCAGCGGCGGCCGGTGGAATTTGACATGCTCGTACCTATTTCCGTAAGGATGCATGGGACCGAGAGCATATTTTAGGGGGTGGTTATTAAACCTAAGTAGAAGGCCATAATGTCAAAAAAAAATGAGGGTAACTTGCGAAATTTTTTCCCAAAAAATGGTTCTCTCCGGCAGATCTTGGAAATGGCTTGCAAAATATTTGCGAAATATTTTTTTTATTATATAATATAATCACCGAGTAAATATTTTTTTTATACTTGTGATTTTTGCAAAATTCTTATTTTGCGTAAATATACAACTATTGTAAAATGTCACATACGAAATGAAATGATGAAACAAAAATTCAAATTACCATCTTTTACAGATCTCAAACTGTCAAGAAAATCACAGTATAAAAAATGTTGTGTTTAGTCGGTGATTATGGAAAAAATATAGACATTCAAAAAAAACGTCATCAAAGTTGGCCGAGAAAAAAAATACGTATTTCTATTCTTAATCGAATTTATAGCCTTATTTACTTGTCAAGATGTCACATCACATGACAGGCATTGTTTATATTACAAATTCTGACAGTCACTTGTCAAAAGTTTGACATAACCGAAAAGCTTAGACATGATTGCTATTTCCATCTTTCTCGTTCATAGCCAGAGTTGATGACGTTTTTTTTTGGATGTCTCCATTCGCAAATATTTTGCAAGCTGTTTCCAAAATCTGCCCGGCGGCACCTATTTTTGGGAAAAAAATCGCAAAAAAAACACTACCTTGATTTAGTTTTATGATTGCCGACGTTCAATTGTTTTTTCTCATGTGTTATAAAAATTCATGCAAAACTATATAACTTTTATCTGAACAACTATTTTCTAATTTCGATAATAAACTCGCAATAACTTCAAAGTATAAAAATGAACCCTGTACATATATCGACTGTATGAAGTACACTTCTCTTTAACATTGAATTTGACTCGTGACATTGAATTTGAATTGACGGTAAATTTAAATATCCATATAATCGATTCAATGCTATTGTCTTTAAATGATTCATTTGATATTCTTGTTTACTTACCTGGAGATGCACGAATAATTATTAATTACTACTAATTGATAAACGATAAATAATCTTTGTTTATTAACTTTTTACAAGTAAATCAAATACTTCTGGTATCAAAGTATCAACGTAAGTGGTAATGCAGTCCTGAATTCAGTTGCTTTAGATCGCTTGCATTTTTTAATATATCACTAAGTAACTGTCATATAAATAAAAACAGCAATTTGTAATAAATGGAACTAACTAACGCGTCTGGGACATACAGTTAGGTAATTACTAGAGCCCTGCGCAATGGTCGGCAACACAGGATCGGCCTCATAATAAGCATTTAACGAGTAGTAAAAGCAGCTAAACTGTTACAATAGTTCATGCAAAAGTTACCATCTTAATTATCTGGAACCTCACAAACTGGATAAGATCCATAAAAACTTGTCAGCATCAGGTGCGTTTCAATGGTTGTCTCCTTAAGTGATGTTAGCCATGGTTAAAAAAATATTTTTATATTTTGAAAATGACACTTCGACATCAAATCTACCGATGTAATATTCGCAGACTTAAAATAGTATTGGAATGCACTTAAGGGCTCTGAAGATGTACCGTCACAAATTTGTTTCAATCTGGTGAAACCGGCGTCTTTCTGTGATCTTTTTTTTTAACGCGCTTATTTTTTACATCATTTCGTTCACTATTTTCAGTGAGTCCACTAAAGGCAACGCACTTTCTTGCATTTTTTTCTATGGCGTTATGTAATTGTTTATAGTATTTGAAAATCGTTTTTAAATCCGTTTCAGCAGATATGTCTTGACGAGGAAATTTAGAACAAAAAAGAGCCAAACCTCCAAAATTTTGCAATTTTTGGCGACCAGGGTTCCTGGTCCTCCAGGTGTAACGGACAACAAGACTAACAACGTATTCATGATCAGCGACCCCAAAACCCCCCCCGAGTAACCATTTTCGTTTAGTTTCAGACCGAATTCGAGGGAAAACCTCGGGGATGGGCCTGGTGATCAGGGTTGCGGGTCCCTAGGTTCATCGGGGTCAATTTCTGACATCAGATTCATGATCAACGACCCCAGAAACCCCCGAGTGACCATTTTCGTTTAGATTCAAGTCGAATTCGAAGGAAAACCTCGGGGATGGGCCTGGTGACCAGGGTTCCGGGACCCCAGGTACATCGGGGCCAATTTCTGATCAGATTTGTAATCAGCGACCCCATAAACCCCCGAGTAACCAAATTCAGCCCGTTTCGACAATGTATTCTCGAATTATGATTTTTTCTTTAATTGGCTGTAAAATTGCACCCCAAAAATGCATTTTTTAGGTGCAGTAATGCAGTTTCTAATTTGTATATGACAAAAATAGGTAACATTTTTTCTAAATTTTACAAGGAATCCAACGAGCCTAATTACGTCAAAATCCATCTTACTGAGGAAATTTTGGAGGTGGAATGCTAAATTTCCTCGTCTAAATTTTGTCAGACTTTCCTTAATGGCGACAGCCTCGTTAAGATTGAACTCTAGTATTACAGCTTTTATCTGTTCAACATACATATTTAGCATAATAAAAAGTTGCCTTCAGGCATGTTCCCCAACGCAGCGTGTAAGAATCGGGTGTTGCTTTGGAATGCACGAAGACATTTCGGAGATTTCAGAAACACTTTTTTAGTACTTGCTATTAATGCATCGGAAAAACATTGTCTAATAATTTATGCCACAAGATGTAGCGATTTCACTTTACATGTAACATGTATTATGTTGCATCCGTGTTCTTGAAGAGAACGGCCTACAACACGCATTGTCGCGGCACCATCAGTCGCAAACATTAACACTTGACTTCTTGACAGTTCAAATTTGTGTAATGTCTCGAGCACCACCCGGGCAAAGCCTGGTTCTCAAAGCTTCGTCGTGTCGCTGGCGACACATCGCCGACCAATAAAAACGTTTTATTTAATTTCCCCTACATCCCACCAAGTTTATTTTACTGTCGCTGCGACTGCCGTGTGTAGTTGAAATATTTCAACTACACAATCTGTCGCGAGTCGCTCTTCTTACTGTGTTTATGTAAATGGCCATTTTTTCATGGTTTCGGTGTGACAAATAAGAACTTCGGCTGTACTTCCGTATACGGACTATCTCCAAATCTTTTGAAATTTGGTATACGGGGGTTTTTTGGTGTGCTGAGTACGAATCTGCGTATAAAAATATCCACAAGTGCCCGTAAGTGTCCGTAAGTGCCCACAAGTAAGGTTAAAAAGCATCAAAATCGCTAAATGAAAGTGTTGGATATCTCACTTATCAGTATGGATTTCAATATTCGGCGCTATGTGTTTTTTTTTATTAAAGAAAGCAAAGTTGCTTCGTCTCTCTTGGCGCATACGATCATTCCGAGAAGCCATGATCCTTCGACAACTCATCAACGTTCCTACTGTCGACGTCCACTTTTACACTCGTCAATCTCAACAATAACACCCTCACCTACAATTTGGCTATCCCCGACAAAACTATTAGTAGTTCATTGAAAAAAAAAAATAGTTTTCAAATAAAAGATTTCAAATGCCACATAGGAACTTGTATAGACCAATATTACAATTTAAAACTTCCACCCTCGATATCTCGAAAACCCAGCGAGATGTCGACTTTTTTTACAAAAATAAAGTGTTTATTTTGTCCTGTTCTACACGAATATACTGCTGCGCCTATATAAGTGTTTATTTTACGGCGCCACAGAAATCGTAATCGTGCACATTTTAACCTTACTTGTGGGCTGTTCGAAGCACTTACGGACACTTTCGGGCACTTGCGGGTATTTTCATACGCAGATTCGCGATTTGAAGATAGTCCGTATACAGAAGTATATCCAGAACTTCCGCAAATACAAACTGTCTATTTATATGTTTTGTGACAAACTGCAATAATTCAAATTCAATCCGTGTTGCGACTATTGCAAGTAATAAACATTTTTTTTTAAGTAGTGGGGAAAATGTCGCGGCGACTTGACGAAGCTCTGAGAACCAGGCTTAACTGTTTCGCCAGTACACTCAGTTAGTCTGTTGTTTGCTAATAACAGTGCACATGTCGGTATAAGAGTGTACAGCAAACGACCTATAATATTTATAATCTTATTGTTTTTTAAATATGTTGTTTCATCAGTACACAACCATAGCTGCGCATTTTTTAATACACATTTTATTTTATTTAAAACATTACGTTCTGCCGCTTGGTAACGGCATCTGGGGACAGTATTTATTCTAGAAATCCTGAAAAGGTTTTTTATCCTGTATCTTCAACGAAACATTACACATAATAAACATTAGCAATCAATCGAACATAATAATATGTGTCTTTCGAGGCACACCAGTTTTTTTCTGTTTATGTTGCGCATTATTAACATGCTTTTGCAGTCATATTTATCCCAACACATTAGGTCTCCTTCGTACACCTTACACATTACATCGTACACATCACAGCACCATAATAGTATGTATTTATGTATCCGAAAAATCTCTGATTTTATTTACTTTGTCGGCGGACGGTCGTTGTTTACCATTCGGCACACGTCGGACATCGGTCTGTAATCACGGCCGACGGCCGGTTCTGTCTAGCCGATTGATGACCGGGCTGTAGTACCCGAATTAGTTTTTTTTTTTGGGTTCTATCATTGTGTAAATATGTATGTATTACCTACAGTATAACTAAATCTTGTAGGTTAATAATGGATTCCAGGACCTGTCTTAATACGACTGGAATACTGTTGGAATACGATTGCGGATTGGAATATGTGCCACATTAACAGTGTAATCGTCAACTCCTGCGTATTTGTACATTCATAGTTCAATCACATAACGCCATTATATTCCGGAATATAACCCGTCTGCCGTGTTGTGCTCTCCTATTGACCAAGTTACGGCACGCGCCAAAGGTCGAGTCGTGAACATAATTTACACCTCTTGTTAGTATTAGTTAAACTGGCTTAGTTGATGCATCATTCGTGTACACAAAACGTCGAATAAGCTTGTAAAAATATCGGAACAGCGTCCGTCGCATGTTACGGTGGAGCGTTGGATAAACAATTTCGCGGAACTGACCTTTAATAGCAGTGAACTTCGTTTTACCGTGTGTACTGGACGTGACACGTAATATTACTTATAACAACTTTAGGTAGCTCATAAATAGTGGCGGCCCTGGAGCGGTGCGACCGCACCGGGCGCCATCATGCTACATCGAGTCATGATACATCGAGTTGATACTGGGATACATGGTCTTTTTTATACGACATAAAAATAATTCCAGAAATATCCTTGTTGGAAAAAGCCTGTGCTGCTTTGTGAAAAAGCAAATCACTTTAACCGATGGCGAAAAATGTGATACATCTGGACATGAATTGGTTGAAGAACTTGTGAGCGTGAACCTATTATTAAAAGATCTTCAATCAGCAGAGCCAATAAAAGTTCTTCGACTTCGAAAAAAAAAAAAAATTGGTAAGATATTTTCCCGAATGTATGGACAGCGCTTCGTATCTTGCTAACTGTACCTGTAACTGTCGCCAAAGGAGAACGAAGTTTCAGTAAATTAAAACTTATAAAAAACGTACCTACGATCTACTATGTGTCAAGAAAGACTGTCCGATCTTGGAATTTTGTCTATAGAAAATGCTATTTCCCAAAAGTTAAATTAATTGCGACTTGATAACAAAATTTGCGAGCGCTAAAGCGAGAAAAGTGCCTATCTAGGTGGTTTTTAATATTTTTTACTACTTATTTGATTTGATTAATGTGTGCATGTAACATAGAATAAATAAAAGTTGTCAAATATAATATTTATTGTTATTATTTCTCATCTGTAATTTACCACATCATATATACTCACACAAACTGGTCACAGTACACAGTAATTCGGCTTAGTGTATGGTTATAGCGACTAAGACCGTGTGTGACAAATATCGAATCGTAAACATTAAAGTTTTGTATTTGGAGGGGCGCCACTTTTAGATCTCGCACCATCTAAAAATGTTGATAGGACCGTCACTGCTCATAAACCGGAAAAACTATGTATTATATGAAAACTGTTAATGATGAACATTTATTAGATGGGAAGCACACCATAGAGTGGCTACATTCCTTTAAAAGTTAACATTTTAAGACTCATTTCAAATCGGACAAATTCGTTTATTTGTTTTTTTTTCTGAAACAACGTAAATTACACGCAGTATTAGTAGAAGCAATATGAATAGTCAATTTTTTTTCCATTCCAAACATTTTCGCTTGTTTAAGGATACAGTTGAACGATATTCAAGACAGAATCAGGAACGGAAACGACAAATAGACTTCGATGTATCTTCATTAGGTAATAGCTATCATTATACGCTCGTTGAATAAGATACCTATTACATTTGCCCGCATCTGTCATTTATCATTTGTTATTTGTGTTTGAGAAGTGTCATTTTTATGTTGAAAACAGTAATCATATACTGGTCTGAAATCGTAATTGAGCGTGATATTACGAGATGTGTAATTTAAGTAATGAGACTGGCAACGTAGCTCCCAATCTAGCAACACTGCGGATACGGGATTTGGAAGGGTAGTAGGTTAACATGTAATGCACTTTCAGTACAAGTTTGAACTCTTTAGTCATGTATTTGTTCTTTGTGACTGTTTGCGTAAACCTTTTTTTTTCTAGTGCGTTTTAAAAATGAGTGACATTAATTTTGAGCAACGGTGTGCTATCAGGTTTTGCTTCAGACTTGGACATAGCGGGTACTTTTGCAAAACTTCAACACGCCTACACAGACAGTGTTTTTTCAAGAGTCCAGTTTTTTCGGTGGTTTAAGGCATTCTCAGAAGGAAGAGAGTCGATTGAAGATGAACCACGCAGCGGAAGGCCTTCATGTTCAAGAACCGATGAAAATGTCGATAGGATACGGGATCTTGTGTGTTGAGATAGTCGGTTGATGACAAGAATGATGGGGAAGAGTTAAATTTGAATCACACCACTGTTGCATCAGATTTTGACTAACGAATTGGGGATGAGAAAAATCTGCGCAAAAAATGGTTCCAAAAAACCTTTCGGAGGAACAAAAGGACATCAGAAGAGAAAGTTGTCTTGACTTTTTGGAATCGATTGAAAATTATCTCCATTTTATGGAACGTGTCATTACTGGTAATGAGACTTGGGTGTTTGAGTACGACCCGGAAACCAAGCGCCAAAGCATGGAATGGCACACTTAAAGCTCTCGAAGAAGTGGAAGATCAAATGCATGCTGATTTGCTTTTTTGATAGCTAAGGAATTGTCCACAGAGTTTGTGCTTCCAGGCCAAACAATAAATCAACACTGCACAACTGGATGGTACATCACGACAATGCACCTTGTCACACAGCCATTTCAGTAAACGAGTGTTTAACCAGTAAAAACATTCCTGTGGCTCCGCAGCCTCATTCGCCTGACTTGAGTCCTTGTGACTTTTTTCTCTTCCCGAGATTGAAAAATCACTTCAAGGGACATCATTTTGGGACCACAGAAAACATTCAAACGGCTGTAACCGACCAGCTGAAGGTTATTCCAGTATATGAGTTCCAGTACTGCTATGATGAATGGAAGAACCATCTCCAGCGCTGTGTGGCGTCCCAAGGAAATTATTTTGAAGGAGACAATACTGAATTGTAATTCTATTCGAATAAAAAAATTTAAAAAATTAGTCTCATTACTTAATTTACACACCTCGTATATTATAAACGAAATGGGAATAAACATATCTAATGCCAATTTAAATTTCTGAGGAAGCAACGTTAGATATAAATAACTATGTTCACCAAACTGTAAACATTAATTATTACAGTAAAATTAGTTTGTAAATTAAGTAGATCGATTTTATTATTTCTATTTAAAATTTAACGTTTCTTATGTGATATTTTTTTATTGAGGCGAAAAAGTGTGTCACATGAGCATATAAGTCGAGTCGAAACAGTCTTTTCTTTTCTACTGTCAATCATGCACAGAAACGTTCTTGTCAAATCGTGTTAACAGAGTCTGTTGCTGGGTTATGGATAACACAAATGATAAACACACTGTAGAGTTGAGAAACTTTTATTTCACTAGTGTTTGATAGGACAAAAACGCTTTGAACGGATAACAAACTCTAGTTTTATTAATACGCGTCGGGTCACTTCACAGTTTTTCAGTGAGTTAAGAACCTTTTGCTAGGTTCTAAATCTAGGTTTATTATACACAGAGTGAGTTTTTAGTGCGTTTTTGGTCTATAAATTCGTTGTTTCATAAAAATTACTAAAACTGAATAGTGAGGTTGTTTACACCCTTTGTGGACACCATTTTAAAGTATCACAGGATGTTCATATAATTCTGGTCGTTTGTTTAATGGTTTAATGGTCGTCGACTAACTTATTTTAAATTGAATAGGTACCCTATATATTTTTACAAATTTGGAAAAGCACACAATTTTTAGTTGATAACACGTTTCATAACCCCTACCTAAACCCAACCGTTTCGGAGATATTTGATTGTCTCGGTCCAAAACATGAGACATGATCCAATATTTCTTTTTTAAATACATATAAGGAACTGTCCACAGACTGCTTTTTATGGCACCTGATATCTATTTTTGACGTTTTGTAGCAATGCTTATCATGGCCACCTAGATTTCAAATTTTCCCAAACTATACAGTGTGTGCCTTTTTAAATGGAACCAACCTTTAATTTTGGAGGGGGTTGACCAATTTTTTTTATAATATGCTACTCTAAAAGTTCTCTTCAACTAGATATATGTAAATAATTTTTAAATATGGTTAGTCAAGTTTGCAGTGTTGACTAGTGGAATTTGAAATTCTTGTATTCTCTTAAAGAAGTATGGAACACACATTAATTTTAAGGGATGATTACTAAACCTAAGTAGATGGCTATAATAGCCAAAAAAGGTGGGAAAAAAAACAAAAATAAAAAAATATGTCTTGGAAGTATATCTTGGAAGACTTGCAAAATGTCTGCGAAAAATATTTTTCACAATTATCAAGCGAATATGTTTGACTTTTGAAGATGAATACTTTTCTTCATAATGAAGTAATTTTATCACATCAAAATCGTATCAAAAAAGCTAAGTATGAAATGTACAGAGCCAAACAAAAATATCATTTTTTGAAAACTTGTTTATTTGTGCAAAAGACCCTGTACAAAGTATTGAAATGAAATTATGTACAGAAGTATATGAGATATGGTTGAAGCGAAATCGCTATTCATATTGTTATATATTTTAAAATTACTTATATTACTGTACTTACTGTACTTCCTGAAAACTACATACCAGGGGTTACAATTTAAAAAACATATCGATGATGCATCATTCGAAATGGATAAAATATGTATAAACTATCGTAAAATAACGCCATTTTTGATAAATGTTTTTGATACTTTAGTTCTACGACTATAACTAAACATTATGAAATATTCAGTAAGCCAAACTTAAAGACAATTTACTTTTGCTTCATACATATGTACTCGTATTATTATTAATATATATATTTTTTTTCAGTTACCAGTAGTTGATCCATTCCTGGAAAAGTTTAATATTTCTGATTTAGGTAAGTTTTAGAGTAGATTTAAAATTTGTAGTTGATTGATTTCGAATCCTAACACAACTTAACCTTTTATAACAATGTTTCTATAACATTGAGATTATGATAAATATCTTATATACATATATCTATAACGCTCGATCTATTAAATGATTTTAATTATTATCTCTATCTAATTCTATACTCTTTATTTCTAATTAAATTTCTATTTGTGCCAAATTAATGGAATTGTTACCCTTAAAAATATCTTAAATTAGGTAATTAAATGTATACTGGGTGTCAATGAGATCATGAATTATTTTGCCTTTTTTTTTAAATTAATTTATAGGAATACAATTTAAAATTTGACACCTGTATACTAGAGTGGGTACTGGAACCTTCGGCGTAGAAACAAAAAACTGGACATTTTCCACGAAACACCGAACTACTACACTTTTCTCGACGCGCTTTTCGCCAACCAAGTTGGCATCTTCAGGAGAAGATAAAAACTTTTAATAATATAAAAAGATAATATATAAAGAGTTTTAATCTTCTCCTGAAGATGCCAACTTGGTTGGCGAAACGCGGTCGAGAAAAGTGTAGTAGTTCGGTGTTTCGTGGAAAACGTCCAGTGGTTTTTTTTTTTTACCTGTACACTAGACGAAACTGGGCTTATTTTGACATATACATATGTCTAATACGTACATGTATATATTAGATCTCAATAAAAGTTCCTGTTTTATCGGAAGTCTGAATGAAATAGAAATGAAAAATGTGATATTTGTTTTTGAATTTGAAGTCGAAATTGAAATATTGCGAGTGAGTAGAGTACGAGAGTAAATAGAGTACAGTGAAATTATAAGACACAAAGTAAAAATATTGACTTTAAGAACTTCACATATGTAGCTCTTACTATATCTCTTTAAATGGTAGTCCCCTCGGTAAGCCCACATTGCTTCTTAGACTTTTTCTTTAGTTAATTTTTTTCTTTAATATTTTCACGGTGCAATATTCGATTGCTTCAACTTCGAGGGCAAATATCAAATATGACTCGTATTTTCATTCCTAAGGCCGTCTTTGACAGTCATTGACAAACATTGACAATGTTTGTTATACAAAAATTTTTTAGGATGTAACTTGTTAAGGGCACTTCCCTCTATAAAAATAGACTGTATATCAAATTATTTTATTGTGACAACGTCATTTTCATAAACAACTATAAACAAAACATCACTCTCCAGACAACGTATTTTCCTTATAAAATGAAAATTTACAATTCTTAACGTTATGTTAAGTATGAACTTTTTTCGAAAAACTTAATAATTCCCGCCATCTTGTTAAAAATTTAATTGAGCTGAGTAGCAAATTTTATGCAGAATCCAATTTCAGAGATTTACAGGATGGACTAAAAAGGATGCTGTCGCGTAAAAACTCCATCCCGGCACACATTAAGAACTTCTCAAGGGTGCCACAACTCGCTTTTACCCTTGAGAACCCAAGCACCTCTCCAAACCACTCTTAGCCACACCAAGTTTTCCTGAGGATGCATGAAGTCTTTTTGGCTCACCCCGAGTCGTCTGTCTCCTTCAAATCCTCACTTTTGAGTGGATGAAAATTCCTGAAAGAGGGCTCGTTGGGTAGGCGAAACCTTCCTTTACACTTCTGTGAATCGACAATCGTGAAATTCGCGAGAGATGTTTGGTACGCACGGCAAACTGTGACTTTTGCTCATCGCTGTTCACTGTGACTTGCTCATGAATTCTCGACTGGGCCTGCAGTGCCTGCGAGGTGGACCATCCAAACATGCTTGTGCTTGTAAGATTAATGGAGAAAGGTGCTGTTCGGGTGGTCTGCCTCTCAGGTGCTAGTACCCAGTCGAGAGTTTATGCGTCCAAGTGACAAAGAACATTTGTCGCGCGTACCAAGCATCTCTTACGAATTTGGGGATTGACGATTCACACAAGTGCAAAGGAAGGTTCCACCTATCCAACGAGCCCTGGTGTGTGGCTCGTAGGTGTGGCCTGGAGGGGTGCATGAGTTGTCAAAGGGTGAAAGTGAGTTGTGGCACCCAACACCAATTTATTAGGCAGCATTAAGATCACTGGATTCGCCCAACAGAGGTGAAACCACGTAAACCCCGTTCATGCAATGCAAATCCAGACCCCGTAAGCCACCCCTTACGGGGTCTGGAAATGGGTTGAAAAGATGGGACAGCGACCAAATACGTAGAACTTATTGAGGAGGTCTTAATGTGTGTCGGGATGGAGTTTTTATGCGACAGCGTCCTACTTACAAGAATTGTATTACAGGATGGACTAATTATTAGTCCATCCTATAGGTATCTGAAATTGCCGTCAATGTCAGATGTCTCTATACTATCGTCAGTTAATGCTTTTTTTTTGCGGTTTTATATGATTTCTATCATTTTCTCGTTATAGTGGTAACCACGATATACTCGTATGTATGTAGATACATGAATGTGAAACTAAATTCATAGGTTACTGGAACGGAATGTCAAAAAGAACTATTTTTAATAAATAGCGCATTTCAATAGTAAACGTTTCTCATGTATTTACCTAGTTTTTAATTCAGTTACATATTTACACTATTTTTTTTTAATTTTTTTATTTTCAGAAGAGGATGAGTCTCAGATATTTGTTAAGTTCTTCAAATTCCATAAGTGCTATGACCTTGTCCCAACGTCTGCGAAATTGGTTGTTTTCGATACTCAGCTTCTGGTGAAAAAAGCGTTCTTTGCTTTGGTGTACAATGGTAAGTTACTGTATTGAAACAAATTGCCGTAACAGTAGTAACGAGTAATTCAAAAAAAGTCATCAAAGTTGACCAGGCAAAAAAATGTATTTCTATTCTCAATCTTATGTTTATAACCTTTGTTATATTGAATTGTCAAGGCTATTGTTACATTATGTGACAGCCATTATTTATTTTGCAATTGTGACAGCCACTTGTCAATAGTTCGACTACAACAAAGTTTCGCTTCGAACTTCGACATATCCGCTGTTTCCATCTCTCTCATTCATAACCATATTTGATGACGTTTTTTTTAAAGGCTCATTATAATAATTTACTGCAGTCATTAGGAAGTTACCACATATTCAACATGTCGAATAATAATTAAGAATGTTTATTTAGGTTACAATAAAACGTGTATTTTGTTTTGATGATTATTCCTTTTTTTGTTGAGGTATTAAATAAAAAAACTAATTAATTAAAAACGAAATGTATTGCATTATTTATATTAAAATGCCATATTCGTGTTTTTTTTTAAGGAAAAATTAACCAAGTTAACGCAACTGCATAAATTCGATCTTTATATTTGACATTCACATGATATTTCCTAATGAATGCTTTTATACAATTCATACAGTATAATAATATTATTATTGTTGTAATAATATTACTGCCGACTGTATTCGTAACATACATATGTATGTATGTATGTGGTAAGTCTGATTTTCTGTGGAAACTTTTTTTTGGAAGCTTATTGATGACCTATATATAAATATTTTTGTTCCGATTTTCTGATCGCCGACAATGAAAAGTATGACCATGAAAATACATTTAGCTATATAGTTAATTAGTGGAATGAGGTCAAATGTTTCCAAAAAAAACTAATTTTCACTTAGTCGACGTTTCGCAAAATTTATTTGCATCCTCAGGACGAATTGAATAAGCTTTTTGTTGTCGTTTGTAAAAATAAATATGAATGAAACATTGATAAAACAATTAATCATAACATAGTATAAAACAAAGTCGCTTCCCGCTGTCTGTCCCTACCTATGTATGCTTAGATCTTTAAAACTACCCAACGGATTTTGATGCGGTTTTTTTTAATAGATAGAGTGATTCAAGAGGAAGGTTTATATGTATAATACATGCATAATATAGTAGAGAAACACTGATAATTTTAGAGGTTTCTAATGTGATGTCGTAAACCGTGCGAAGCCGGGGCGGTTCGCTAGTATAACATAAAATAATAGAATACAACGTACTGTCACACAGACTGTGACAGTACGTTGTAAATTTGTCGACTAAATTTTGGGTGAAAATTAGTTTTTTTTTTTTTGGAAACATTTGACCTCATCCCACTAATTAACTGTATAGTTATATGGAAACAGGTCACTAATCCTACATTACAATACATTTAGGGCCATATCGTAAAAACTATTCATTTTAACTCTTGAGCCTATAGAGACTTTTGGTCGGTTGGTTATGGACAGCAAAATATAATTTACTCAGCCAATTTCATCGAGGGGCAACCCCAGAAGAAATGTGCGGGTAGTTTTTCCTGCTGACGACAATACAGTGGTTTGTGAGAAACCGATCATTATCAGCTCCATTTTTTCCATGCGATGCCCCACGAAAAAGGAATTATACGAGTATACCGAATGTTCTAACACAGTGGGCGTATATTGATATCTCATAAACTGTAGATATTAAAATTCTGAAAATTTGGCGGTAAAGGCGGGACTTTCACTTACACGGGAAGTACATGTACTAATTGCTTATTTTAATTAGAACACCCGATATATTATCGCATTCTACCGAGAATTCTAAAGACATTTCTCATATATCCTATACCTATATGGGGTGTTCCACCTGGCATACAGGCGGTTTTTTCCATAAACATTTTCAAATAAAAATTGCCCAAAACAGTTGAACATCTCCAAAACGGTGAGTTTTAGGTACCATGTGTGGTCAATAAAGTCGATCTAAAATTTAGTGCGGCATCCAAAAATACGGGTACAAATATACAGGGTGTTCCATTTAAATAACAAAGTAGTGTAGCGATTACAGGAAATGGGGTTATCAAAGCACACACCTTGGAGTTTTATTAAACATTTTTTTACATTGGGTTATGGATAAATATTTTACCTTAAATATGCACTACACCTTTTGGACAAGTTTTTTTTGGAAACAGTTTTTTAATAAATTTTACAATAAGGACAGTTATGGAAGAAACCGTCTTAGGTGGAACACCATGTATAAAATAGTTTTCTTCGAAATATCTACAATTTTCGACGAAAAATTAAATTTTTTTTTGACATAAAGAAAGTAAAAAAAAATTAACAGGAACCCCCTATTGTTCTGGCGGATTTTTATTCATCTCTTGAAATAAGGGTAACTTCTTTAAAAATGAATGTTTTAGAAATGTCAAAAATAGTACGGTGTAACATATTTAAAGCATCTTATTATGTCCTGGCGGCCACAGCTAATCCAGATATTTAATCTTCACAAAAGAGTGAAATTACATAATTTAATTTTTTAGAATACTTCACCATGATTTTACGGTTTTCAGACGATGTATTTATTTTGATAAAAAAAAAACAATATTTTTCACCATTAGTTGCGTTTTATTCTGATCGATTTCTCTAGTAAGTTTATGTAATAAAATATATTTTTTGAGAAAAGTAAAATCATAATTTTCTGATTTCTAACTTTAGATATTGTAGCACCTAACCCTAGATCAAACGCATGTAATTTTTTCTGGAAAATCTGCAAATACAAATAGGGGGTTTCTATTTGAGATTTTAAAGTTACCCTCACCCCCTGATGGTGGGGTGGGGGTAACCTTAGTATCACTGGATAGATTTTTTAAACTATCGAATACATGTTTCTTTATTTTTAATCTAAAGTATATTTCTCGAGATATTCGACCGCTTCCAAACTTTTCGGATACCCGGTATGTGATTCCTGTAGGCACTTTATTCGTATTAGGCACTTTATAAATGGACTAATTTTATTATTATTTGTTTAATATAATCTTACAATGTTACGTATGACCCACAATTTTTAATGCGTAAAAAGTACTGTAATGAAAATATTTTAAAATGTATGTAATGTATAGGGTTTCCATACGTCCGGATTTACCTGGACATGTTTGGGTTTTTAAGGTATCCGGGGAAGTCCGGCCGCGGTATCCGGGTAACTTTGTTGATTATTTTAATCGCTACAACGCCACATCTCTAGTATAATGCCTGTTCTGAGTTTTATGACTAATGCCACCGGAAAATTTTTCCATCCTGAACGAAGTTCAGAACTCAAGAGAAATATCACGTAGATTAGTTATTTTTATACAACTTGCCAACTGCGTTTTCTTTACCAAAGAATATAGATTTTATTTTTTTACCAGAGAAGAGAGATTTGTATTTTATGATATTGATATACCATTTACCTTAATAATAAGCATAGATTTATGTATTTGTTGCGTTAAAACGTATAATAAAACAAATAAATTCTTAACTGTTTATAATTTTATTTGCCCTTTAAAGTAAATACCTAAGTAAATTTATGACGTATTTTTCGGCAAAGTCCGGATTTTGTCCGGATTTCAGGGCTCACTTGTCCTGAATTTCAAAAACCCTTTATGGAAACCCTAGTAATGTATGTAATGAATATTTATACTTCATGCAAAATAAAAACCAATGCACGGCACCAAATACATGTTTCAGTTTTAGAACGCACTGATGTCAGATTGTTATTAAATTATTCAGTATTTAGAAATAATTTTGATTTATTTTTATTTAATCATGTGGATGGATTCTTTCGGTTTGTTGTTAAATAACTTATTTTTTCAACATTAAAAATAAGATAAATAATTTTAAAAATTTATATATTTTAAAAAACATTGGTTGGTGGGTAAATATGCCAGTAATAAAAAAGAGCAGGCAAGATTGGTAGTAAAAAATTGGTAAAGATTTTTTTTAATGGGGAGAAAAACTTAGACGTAGGAAAAGGCACTCGGAAGTTTTGAAATTTTTAAAAAATATATAAGAACATTAAAGATTATCACACAAATACCATTGGTTTACAAATAGTGCAGTGTAGTTTTTGTACATAAATACGAATAGTTACGAATAAGACCTGCATTCTGTGCTACAGTATTTGTTAGCCACTTGGTGGGACGACTCTTTCTTGGTGATTTTAAGTTTGTTGTTTTTTGAATTTTGTGAAATAGAATTAACGGTAGAAACATTCAAGTTTAGGGCTGCTACTACACACTAAAACAATATATTGAACTATAGTTTTAATTAAAATAATGTTTTAATTTTATATTTAAATTACTTTTCTAACAGCTGTTAAGGGACCATTGTTGTCTGGTTCTTTTTCAAGATAGCGTATATATGCTACTAACTCTTGGCAGGAGCTGTTTAATGTTTTGGTATTTCACAAACGTAAGTCCGTAACACTGATCTGAACATAACAGTTTTTCAATGCGAGCTCAAAGTTTTAAGTTCAAAAAAGACACAAACCACTATTAAAGCCAATGTAGGGTTCAGATAATTTTAAGCTGTCACGTCAACAAATGTCACGTAATACAACACGGCAACTTCGGATCTGCTGCCAACTGCATAACAACGAATATCAAGAGCAAAACTTAAAATTCAATAAAACATTCCATTATAGTTTTTATCTAGAGTGGTGGTATCACTGCACACATTTAATAGCGTCATCGGTGACGTGCATCGGTTTTTATTTCCTACAAAATGTATAATGTTATCTCATTAGTCATAACATACATGTTAAGTAAATAGTATAAAATAAATAAACTATCATTATTTATTTACAAAAAGAGATTAAACAATTTTTTTCAGTACTCTTAACTTAAGACTAAGTACTTAACACGAAAATATTTTTGAACTACAGAAACTCATTTTCAAAATCAGAAGCAGGTTGTTCGACCAAACATACAATTAAATGTTTTCAATACTCAACTTCCCAGGAAATTCCGAGTTCAGATAAACTGAATACATACATATACATGTACATAAATACGTCGAGAAATAGCAAATCCTAATGTCAGTAGTCATTATCTGAGTATCTCAGTGTGAATCGTTTTCCCTGTAGCACATACAGTAAGCAGCGAAAGTTATCACACACCCACTTCTTGAAGTTTGCTTAAATTCTGATAATTTTTGTATTACAGCATTGATTTTTTTTGCTTCTGACAGGATTATAGCTTGTGATATTCTGCGTATAATAAGCCGAAGTTGAAGGCGGTAGGATGTCGATTGTGTGAAAAGATATCGCTAAAAAAGTAAAATTTCAATGTTTTCAAAGAAACGTAAATAACTTCGAAAATAGTAAATCCCTTTCGAAGTTGTTGGACTCGTATTAAAGGGAAATCTTCAGTGTATCTATTTAACTAACTGAGTCATTTTGAAAAAAATTTCCTAAACATGAACAAAATCTAAAGTTGAACCAAAAATATCACGAAAATTCAAAATTCTACCATCCTTAGTATCGTTTTCGTAAAAATCACTGCTCCTGAAATTTTAATAAAACACAGATATCGAGAGGGATATTAATACTAAATTTTTGTTGGAGTAATGTGTGGCGTACAGGGCTTTTTTGAATTTTCGTGATATTTTTGGTTCAACTTTAGATTTTGTTCATGTCTAGGAAATTTTTTTTTCAAAATGACTCAGTCAAATAGATACACTGAAGATTCCCCTTTAATACGAGTCCAACAACTTCGAAAGGGATTTACTATTTTCGAAATTATTTACGTTTCTTTGAAAACATTGAAATTTTACTTTTTTTAGCGATATCTTTTCACATAATCGACATACCGCCTTCAACTTCGGCTTTATAGACGCAGAATATCACAAGCTATAATCCTGTCAGAAGCAAAAAAAATCAATGCTGTAATACAAAAATTATAAGAATTTAAGCAAACTTCAAAAAGTGGGTGTGTGATGGCTTTCGTTGCTTACTGTATCTGTATAAAATGCCAATTTTATGTATTTTATAATTATTATCATTTACTTGTATTTATTATTATTTTGCTTTTATTTATTGTTTTTTTATATTATAATAAATAATATAATACGTGATCGGATCACATGGAGCACCACTGTTGGACTGCACATACATAATGTATTCGATTACACCAGTTCGTGTTTTTCCAGTAATGAGTAATGAATTCTAAATTAATTTTAATTATGAGTTAAGCATCAGACATGTTGCACAATTAAGCATTGGCTGTTTGTTAGCAAACTAAAGCGTAAAAATAAATCATAAATGTTGGCTACCAAGCGGTAAATAGTGTCAAAATTTCGCAACCAATAATTTATTACACATTTAGTATTTACAGTATTTATAACACAAAAACTATCGTAAAATATGTAGATAATAATATATTGGGAGGCATTGATAAAGTCAACTCTTCTAGCAACAACCATAAATGTTTACATACATACATATAACATATATTCCGTTTTAGTTTCCGGTTAGTTTAACATAGACTAATATAAAAATATTTATACAATAAGTTGAAAATATAAACAGAGCATTCAGGAAATGAGTGGTACAACGTAATAGCAGAGATTCCTTGACCTGCAAAAATCGATTTAGACTAACTTACATATATATTTACATTTGTACTCATATTTGGTTATTGTGTTATATATTATGGCTACTGATTTGTTTATTGAATTAGTTATTTATTTCCAAAAACTTTTACCTCTTCTAAAATATTGACTGGATGTGCCAATGAATTGGTTTAGCCAATAAAAAATAATTTTCAAACGTTCTCATACAGCCAGTAAACATTGTAACCAGAAATAGTATGAGGCATTGCTTTTGTCCTTTAATGCAGTTGTCATTTAAAATTTACTTTCTACTATGCACATTTATTCTGATATTCGAATGCACTCTAGCAGGTTAGGCAAAGCAACCATGGCTATATGGATGTAAGTTGGCGTAAATCGTTTTCTTTTGGGTCAAGGCATTTGCAATGCTTGACAATTATTTGAAAACTATTTTTTCTTAGCTAAACCACTCATCCAATCATCATTTTACAGGTACAGACGCCTATTCATGTACAGCACTAAATAACGTCAATTGTAGGCCTAAAGTCGTATTTAGAAAATGATCATAGCTGCGTTTTACAGTTATTAAAGAAAAACTGCCTGATCTAAATTAAATGCGCACCATTGGTAACTTTATTATTGGATGTACAAAATCGGTTAAATTAACAAACTAGTATATTTTTTAATGCTGATTGAGATGAGATAATTGAAAAAACAATTGAACGTCGCCTTTTTGAATTTTTTTAGACTGTATATTATACCTTTTTTATGAAATATATTGATAACAATGATTACAAGTTTTTCGCCAGGATGAATAATAATGGAGCAATAAGGATCTAAATATATTACAAAACTCGAAAAGTAAATCAAAAATGAATCTAGTAGGTATGCTATGGAAGGAAATATCAATAATTTGATAATAGAGTTTTTGGAACGCGAAAAACTAAATACTGACCCTAAATTTCCTCATGTTTTGTATAGTCTCCCCCATACCCCCGAGGGTGGGGAGAGTGCCTTTGACTTTGAGAGGGCTTTGACTTATACGGGCTTTGTAGATTTTTGACAGCAGATCAGGAGATAACGTTTTTAAATATCATTGACACCAATGTGTGGTGACTATTTTAGGTTCGAAGATATTAAGATCTCAAGGTCTTTTTGCTTGGTTGTATTAGTTTGTTGTTGATGGCCACCAGGTGTCGTAACACTTATATGGAATTACCTATGGCCTCTAAAATTTTCCCAGTACGTGTAGTAGGCATAATAAAGCATATTTTGTTTCAGGTGTTCGTGCCGCTTCCTCTGTGGGACAGTATGAGACAAGAATTTGTCGGGATGCTTACTATAACTGATTTTATCAAGATATTGAGGATGTACTATAAATCGCCAACCGTGGCCATGGACGAGCTGGAAGAACATAAACTGGACACTTGGCGGCAAGTGCTGAAGGATAAAAAACCGTTAATACACATTGGACCAGACGCTTCTCTGTATGATGCCATAAGAGTGTTGATACATAACCGTATTCATAGGTTACCTGTCATAGATCCTGAAACGGGGAACGTTCTATACATACTAACTCATAAGAGAATCCTTAGATTTCTGTTTTTATATGTAAGTTTCAATACCATTTTTTACAGTTCTTAAAACTACTTAGTGTTGCATCATACATATCAACAAGTTGGTAACCATTCCAATGCGTTGTAATGTCTAATGTTGGTAACCATTCCAATGCATTGATTAGATGTTATAAATAGCGAATTTGACTGGTAGGAATATTCTATACTCAGTTTGACTTTTCTGGGTGTCGCGTGTTCAGCTGGCACAGTTTCATTTATTTGAATGTTCCACTGAACTGCAGTTAATTATGTTCGGCTAATGAACAAAACTAGTCTACACTTCTTGACTGTCAACGGTGTAATTTCTTGAAATGTGCCCTGACTGCCGAACTTAGAAACTCTAACAACTTTAAGTAGACATATCATTCTTATGTATTTTGATCCGCTTGACTTCATGGCGTTGTCAGAATTTTACCCTAGATTCTCCGAAATGCCAATTTTGGGAGGAAATTGCCCCAAAAATTGACTTAATTTATGATGTTTTGTTACTTTTACCAGACATATATGTAATTTCTAACGTTTTTACCATAATATATAATACCAGACATACATATAATTTCCATGGACCCACTGATCGTTATGGTGTTATCTGAATTTGTGTTACCACGCCAAATTGTCATAGTCTAAATATTGTCGAATCACCTAATAAATCCTCAATCTACAGTTTTACAGTATTTTATTCAGACATTATTTCTGATGTATTTGAAGTACTGAGTCGGAGTCTTGTCTAAGTTTCGCTTCAATTTTCGAATTTCTGGCCATTTTTATTGGCCCCAATATTGGCCCAGATTTTGAAAACACCATAATGTTCAGCGGTCAAAATACCTCAGAAATGTAGGGGGGTCAAATGTTTTGACCTCAGGGTCAAAATACCTTAAAATGATACAGCTTGTTAAAATAACACTGTTTAAATGCGGCACATAACTTTCGGCCGCCTAACATTTTCAGCTAGACATTATCAAATTATGAAATCTGTATTAATTGCGAAAATATTCTAGAAATTCTTTATTAAAGCCTTTAATTTAAGCGAGAAAAAATATTACACATGCCGAAATATCCTTTGAATAGGCATCAATGATAGACAAGCACAAATCCTTACTAAGGTATTTTACTTACTACCACAAGGTATTTTGCTTGCAAACTGAAAAATAACATGCCATATTTGTTTATTTATTCAATATGTGTTTCATTTTAACTGGACACATCAGTTTCATGGCAATTATTATGCCTCTAATGGCGCGTTCCCTTTCTGCCAATTTTAGTGGTCCAATTATTACAACTCCTCACTACAGTATCACATTTTTTTATTATATATCTATTTTTCAGTACAGAGCCTGGGCTTGTATGTCGTGTACAGGAGAAAAATAATTGAAATCTTGGATCAATTGTTGATGGTTTTATTCGATAAACCTGCAACCTAACGTCACACGAGGTTATATATTTTCTATTCTTGCAGCGGCAATTAGCTTTTGACACGAAATTTGCGTATCAGTCTGTTATAATTTACTCAAACAAAATATACTTATTGTTCTACACAGTATTTACTAGAGATGTCCGCCGACAATTCCGTTGGACATGTCCGGAATAATGGATATCCTGGAAAGACGTGGTTTCTACGCGCATGCGTGAATATGACCAGTTAAAGTATGAAATTATTATTTTATACAAAATTCCTGTATGAATTTATTGATTTCAATCTTTATATTGAGGATGTCACAATATAGTGTTATGAGTAATGCCAGTGACTAAGGTCACTTGGTCATTTATCGGTTATTTTTAAAATTTTAAATTTGCTGCCGATTTTTTTCCGTTTATTGCGCCTTAAAAAATATTTTAGGCGCAAGCTTCATTCCAATGTTATACAATGTGCCCGTTGTTGGTTAAAACGATCTTCTAAGTGTATTCAATATGTTCAAGCTATTGTCACTTCAAAAAAATAGCCGACCAAAAATGACCATTAAAAATTACGGGTATTTATCGGTCATTACTCATCTATCATCTATAATAAATGATCTGTCATTTAACAACAGCAGGTTCATTTAACACTGAAGGTTAAATATTAATGATAATCTATGGTTTAAGTAAATGAGTTTTTGCCAATGTTCTTATATACAGTGGTGGCCATTAACACAACACGTTGACTGCTAACTACGAGATATCTTGTAGGTTGTTTAGTTGCCCAGGACGCCTACTACGAGTTATTTTGTCTCTTCATTACTTGCAATATTTGTACACCTACGAGCAAACTCGTAGTATAACAGTGTAAATATGAACAGATGGCCCTCAGGAAAGAGAATAAAAAAATCAGATTTGGCAATTATACTTGTACAAAGTTTATTTAAGAAGAAAAAGTTTATACAAGGAAGTAAATTGTATTATAAAAATTATTTTATAAAATAGAGAAACATTTTTTTAAGCTTTCTGATTATTGCTATGTACTATTATTATTAAAGTTTTTAATAATATAACATGATTAAATCAAATTGGCTCTTTAGACCGGAATCGTGAACAATTCCGTGGCAGTCAATGTATTATGATGCCACGGCAGAATATTATGAATATTAACAATAAAAAATACAATCAAACACACAATTGCTATACAGTACAATTGTAGTCTAAGTAAAGGATAAAAATAAATATATGACATATAATTCCAAGGTGTAAAGCCAAAAGAACAAAAAAGCCCATGGATAAAATATTTTTACATTCAGTTGGTAATTCTGAAAAAAATATTTCGCAAATATTTTGCAAGCCGTTTTCAAGATCTTCTGGTGAGACAGACGTTTTTTTGATTTTTTTTGCTATTATAGCCTACTTATATCCAGTAATCATCCCTTAAAATATGATGTGGGTCCCATTCTTCATTACGAAAATATGAAAGTTTTGTTGGACACGTTCTTATTAAACAGACTGTAAATGTGTAAAAATTGGTAAGGATGTCCATTTTTTTCATGTCTGCTGTAGAAAACTATGGCAGATATTCCAGTTCTTGATTCCATGTCTAATATTCACCACTTGCAATTTTTTAAGTCAACCCACAAGTTCTTGGTTGCTCAAACACCAATATTGTATGATTCTCAAAAGATTTCTTTTGAGATTCGATTCGATTGAAAATTGTCATACTAATGGCATTTCATCGTGTGCATAAGGTAGTATCACATTTTAGAGATGTTTGTATATTAATTTTGATGCATTATACCTTTTACACAGCAAATGGGTCCACTGTCATACCATGAGAAAGTTTCCCACAACTTTATGTTACCACCCCATTCATTGTTTCAACAATGTTCATAGTCAATTTAGGCAACAGTTCTTGGTCTAGCGTCTTTCGTATATACTTGTGAATCATAATTTTGCAATCTCTACTGTGATGTGAAATGGACACTAAGTCACATTGTTGGTAGAAATATTGGCTTTATTTAAGAACTCAATAAATGCTTGTAAACCTCACGAATAAATGCTTGGCTCTATTATTCCGATCAGCTGTAGTTTACGGATTCCTATTGCTAAGACTCCCCTTGTCTATCTTGTATACCATGTTTTTGAAGATCAGAATATACTACTGCTTCTGGCTAACAGTTGGTAATATGATTTTGAGAAGGCAACAGAGCGATATTAACGATTTATTCTCTTGGAAGCTGATGGCTCTATTTTCATGACTTCCACTGTATAAACGCGATGTTGCGATTCACTAGTGTACACCATCATCCAACAAGTATTAACTCTGCCACACTATTTTGTTTTAGTTAATTTTGAGTTCAAGGTAAACAAACCTACTTTTCTGACATGTCTGAAACACGGTTTTCGGAAATGTGCACATCTCGAGTATCTACAAAAATGTGTGAACAATAATCATTATTTTCAACAACCTGAATTTCTAACGAAAATACAAACAAAAATTAATTGGAATGATTATGGACACTACCATTCCGATGCGAGCACTCTCGTTCCACATAGTGGATAGTTTCGCCGACACTTGCACATAGCCTATATTACACATTATCATCTTTTTGGAGGATTATAAAGAGCCATCCAAAAAAAAAACATCATTAAATCTGGCTATGAACGAGAGGGATGGAAATAGCGGTTATGTCAAAGCTCTAAGCAAAACTTTGCTGTTATCAAACTTTTGACAAGTGGTCACAATTTCAAAATAAATAGTGGTTGTCACATAATATAACAGCCTTCACAATTAAATAAGGTTATAAAGGGGAGGGTAGATAAGGCCGCTTTTCGATCCAAATTGGATTTGGGTGAAAAAATTTGAAAAAAAATCCTGTAATATCTACTGATAAACTACGTCGATTCCACCCTAAACGGACCCCCCCCCCACCCCTGCTAGCTTCCCCCAACCACCCCTCAAAATAACGAAAATACCATCACTTGGTAAGAGCATTTTCAAGATGTATATGTATTTCTATGTATTTGGGGTCTCTGAAACCGAATGTGACCATCAAAAATCATTTTAATTGCCCATTTTGGTCGGATTGACAAAAAAGCCCGTAAAAAAAGCATGTGGGTCACAGAACCCCCCGACAGAAGTGAAACTTCATAGTGGTGCGTTACCGTAATAAATAACCAAACTCAAAAAAGCAAAAAAATCTATAAGTTCCTGGACATACTGTTTTCACTAGGATCCGATGGAAAACAGTATGTCCAACGCCCTTGAAATGTGAATATAATCCGAACTATACAACCATAACGTTAAAACACGGAGGTGGAAATGTCGTCATCTGGGGTTGCTTTTCCTGGAGAGGTGTAGGCTCCATTCATCGCGTAAAGGGAATCATGGACCAGTATGTGTATATTAACATATTGGAAAATATTCTGCAACCATACGCTGGCGAGTTTATGCCTGTTACGTGGAAGCTTGTTCAAGATTATGATCCCAGACGTACTGCGAAATCTGTAAAACAGTGGTTAATTAACAACTCCGTATCTATTATTGACTGGCCATCTTGTAGCTCTGACCTCAACCCCATAGAAAATCAATGGGGTGAAGTAAAACAGCGAGTTTGTCAGCATCAGTTTAAAAATTTTGATGAATTGTATGAAGCTGTTAGAGAGGCCTGGTACTCGATATCTGTTAAGTTATGTCAAACTTTGATAAGTTCTATGGGTAGGAGATACACAGAAGTAATAAAGAAACATGACTATCCAACAAAATATTAATGTATGTTACATAGTTTCTTCAATAATGAACATTTTTCTATATCGTTTCTAATTATGTGTCCTTCGAAAAATGGTAGGTAAATGGCAATTATAAATATAAAAGTTGAATTGAGACGGATGGAGCACAAAATAAGTTATGAATTGATTCACTTTAGAACACATGTTTATTGTATATATAATTGTTGGGACGGGTTAAAAACTAAATGACATAATGTGCATAAGTTATGCTAAAACAATGCCGTTTTTAATTATGTGACTGCGACTGTATATAGGATATCCCAAATTTCAATTAATCATCTTGAAAACTAAAGGAGGAAAGGGGGTGTACCATGATCCTGTTACACCCAGTATAGTGGCAACGGACCGACCGACCTATAGAAGTTTCAGTTTAAAAATCAACAAAAATTGGTTACTAGGTTTTTGTGGTTCATGATTTTAAATCAATAAGCTGTTTGACGTGTGGTGGCAACTAGGGCACCTCCACGTGGTGCCAGTGGGCAACAGAGTTGTCCCACTATCCGGCAGAGTCCCTGGGTTAGGGGGGTAATTGAGTAGGTGGACATTATTTTGTGTAGTTATATTCGGTTTCAGCGTCCCCAAAAACATAGAAATACACATACATCTTGAAAATGCTCTTACGAAGTGATGGTGTTTTCATTATTTTGAGGGGTAGTTGGGGGAAGCTAGGAGGGGGTGGGGTGTGATCCGTTTAGGGTGAAATCGACTTGGTGCATCAGTAGATACAACAGGAGTTTTTGTTCAAATTTTTCACCCAAATCCAATTTGGGTCGAAAACCCGGCCTTATCGACCCTCCCCCCTTTAAGGTTGAGAGTAGAACTACATCTTTTTTTGCCCGGCCAACTTTGATGACATCCTTTTGGATGGCTCTATAGAAGCTAGACAACAAATACATTTGCACAAAACATATCAAACTTGCACCCTCTAAATCGCAACAAAAGTGTCCAAGTTATGCGAAAACAATATTGAAGAGGTCAAATCATATGTCAATTGCGTTGCAAATCGACATATATTTTTTTTCACTATAGAAATTTTGAGTTACAGGAGATCCTTTCATTTGTTCTTTCAAAGCATACTTTGTTACAAAATTTGTAATATTTTATGTTTATGACACGGGTTAAGCAACGAGATTTCAAGCTGTACAATTGCAGTGTTTCTTTTACCTAACATTTCATTTCATTTTGAGTTTGGCGAAGTGAGGTTAAATGAAATGGAAACGAAAATGAAGAAACTCCTAAAAATTGAGTAATTTTCTTAATTGAGTTATAGACAATACAGTAAGACATACGGTATATTTTCAAATAAAACTAAGAAGAAGAGAATGATTATTCTTATGATAAAACCATACATGTAACAGCTAAGACTGGAAGAAATTGTAAATGTTCACTGTAGAGCCCAAATTATGCTGCTGTAGGCTCTCAAATACTTTAAAAACATTTTGGTTCAAAATGTTTAGATACCTAACAGCTGTAATCTCACTTTTATCGCAGTCTTCAATGAAGGGAGAAACCGATCATGGTATTTTCAATTTCGGTCGGGGGCAATTGCAATCGCGCGCAATAAAAATTGTAGCAATTTTTATTGCGCGCACGCGTATTTGTGTGTATTCGTTAAGAAATTGGCCAAACAGACATAAATACGCGTGCGCGCCATAAAAATTGCTGCAATTTTTCTTGATGGCAATAAAAATTGCGAACTGTAAAATGGCCCTAAGAATAGAAATACGTTTTTTTTGCTCGGCCAACTTTGATGACGTTTTTTAATGGCTTGTTATATTATTTATTGCAAAAATTTGATATATATTTCAGTATCAGTCAAAAAATAGTTTTAATTTTTCGTTTTATACATCACTAGCGACCCGCCCTGGCTTCGCAGGGAAATATAAAAAATGGTTATTGTGGGTTATCCCTAAGAGATAGACATATACCATCGCGGACTTTTTTGTAGACCTTTTTAAGGTGTACAATATTGTAGTACATTATTTTGATCTATCTCGTAGGGTTCAGCCAGCGTTTGCAATGTAAGCGCAAAAAAAATGTGTTTATTTACGACATCACATTAGAAACCTCTAAAATTATCAGTGTTTCTCTACTATATTATGCATGTATTATATATATAAACCTTCCTCTTGAATCACTATCTATTAAAAAAAACCGCATCAAAATCCGTTGCGTAGTTTTAAAGATCTAAGCATACATAGGTAGTAGATAGATAGATATATAGATAGGGACAGACAGCGGGAAGCGACATTGTTTTATACTATCTTGGGGGGCCTTCCCCCCTTTCCCTTTTCCCGCTGTTATGATTTAACATTTTTATGATTTTTATAAGTTTGGTATAAAGGAATAATTTTGTACTGATTTGGTAAAAGATAAAAAATAGAAATGTACAAAAAAAATGGAAAAGAACAAGATTTGTACTAGACACTTGAAAATTGGTCCATGGTTAGAAATAAAAAAAGGAAAAATTTTTTCCTTTGGCGTTTTTCAAAATTTTTATAAACAATAGGCGCATTCAACCGTGCAAGCACTGGGCTGGCAGCGCAAGGTGCTAGACCATCCGTTTCTCCAATTTCCGATATCAATGTAGTAATAATTAATGCTGTAATAATAACAACAGGATCCTCCTTTTTCGTTCCCAAATAAAACATCAAGCCACAGATGACTGATGCAACAAACTTGAGCAAGCAATACTTACACAAAGCAAATACTGTAGTACAGATACAAAACATTTAAAAGTACCAACTCTGTGGCACATATACGAGTTTGTTTACTTACAGAGTTATGTACATAGATACAAATTTTAACATTTGCTCATTGATTTCAGTTATCCATTCAAAACAGAACGCATTAGCGCTTGAATAGCGATAATCTAGCGGCTAGGTTAGCGTTTGCACGGTTTAATGCGCCCAATGCCATATTTTGTAATGCCAGTTTGAGAATGTCAGATTTGACTTTTAAAAAGAGTCATGTGACTACTCAAATGCTTGTCATGGGATATCATTTTTTATGCAAAACTAACAGCAAAATACAAATTTCCATAACCGATATGGAAAAAAAGCCCATATGATGTGGACTTTATGTGTCACATTGTATATCACTATGTGTATTCCACTGTTTTGATGATCTTTATTGTATTATCTTTTTTATTTTTCAGATTAACGAATTGCCGAAACCCAGCTACATGCAAAAGACTTTAAGCGAAGCATTGGTAGTTATGATAATATTGAGACAGCACACGAAGATACAACCATAATATTAGCTTTAAAGAAATTTGTCGAACAAGGGTTTCTGCATTGCCAGTTGTAGATGCTGAAGGGCAGCTTGTAGATATTTATGCCAAGTTTGACGTTATTGTAAGTAAATTTTCACATATTTTAAGGGGGGCATACCAATTAGAATTTCGAAAAAATGTTTTTTTTTCATAAAATGGTTGTATACCATTCCAAGAATATTCCTGTAAAATTTTAGAATGTAATTCGAACTCCTTCCAGAGTTATGCTACCTTTTATGACGAGCGCGCGTGAGGGTCGGCGCCGCACAGTGGGCGAAAACGACAATTTTTTTCTCAAAATAAGATAACCCCACAGAAAACTCCGATCATTGTGATTCTTTTTTTATTTTACAGGTTTTGGACAGTAGATTAAAGGAAAATTAGTCCGACACGCGGTTGAGGTTTAAAGGGGGGGGACATGACCCCATAACTCAAACTGTCGACTAAATTACCACCCCATAACCTCAACTTTTAGATTCTCATGTACGCAAAACTCAATTTTTCGAGCCTTGACAACCCTAAATCTGAAGCTCTTATGCCCCAATATCTATATAACCGAAGTTTTTAATCCCCATGACCCCATTAACATAAGCTGTTAAACCCTTATAACCCCATAACCTCAGTTTTGAACCTTTAGATTTGACTTAGGAGGTTTTCTTTGTAGGAGTATAAAACCATTGGTTATAGGGTTCTAAAGTTTGAAAACTGAGGTTATGGGGTTATAGGGGTTTAACAGCTTAAGTTATGTGGTCATGGGGATTGAAAGCTTAGGTTATAGAGATATTAGGAATAAGAGCTTCAGTTTTAGAGTTTTAGAGAAATTGATTTTTGTGTAGATGGGGGTCTAAAAGTAGAGGTTATGGGGTATAAAATTTAAGTTATGGGGTCACGGGGGTTTGAAAGCTTATGTTATAAGGTCAGGAGGTTTTAAAAGTTGGAGGTATGCGGTTATTGGAGCTTAAAAGCTTTATTTGTAAAGTTACTGGGATATAGGGTCCCTTATGGGGTGTCTCTCCCCCCTCTTTAAACCTCAAACGTGTGTCGGACCAATTTTCCTTTAATCTACTGTCCAAAACCTGTAAAAAAAAAAATCACAATGATCGGAGTTTTCTGTGGGGTGTTATCTTATTTTGAGAAAAATTTTGCTGTTTTCGCCCACTGTGCGCCGCAGGTCCAACAAAAATCCGAGTGTTCGGAGGGGAGCGCTCCCGCTTTTTCTTTCTGTTCCCGCACTTTCTAGCTATTGGAAGACCTTGAAAGACTATTATTATTGTTGAAAATATTGTGGGAATTTTGATTGTGGGAATGTGAAACCTTAAGTCCATACTTTACTCGATTTTTCTGTTCTACAAACTTTAAACGCGTTTTGCCACAACTTGTGTTTTTTTTCAACTTGCGTAGAAAACTGCGCAAAAACTATCCAACCGATCTTGCTGAAATTTTGCACACACATTCCTTGTGTAATTTGGAAGTGTATGAACCTACAATTGATTAAAAAATGTTGTTAAAAAGTATTTATTTATAACAAAAAACAGTTTAAAAAAACAGGTAATTTTTTAATTTTTCATTATTTATTTATTAAACAGGCATAATTTTAATGTAATATAGGTCATAGTCTGAGAGGAGAATTTCAAAGTATACCTGTACTTTTTTATTATTAGGGGAGTGCAAGGTGAATATTTTATATAATTATTTAACATAATTATTAAGATAAAATGATTGATAAAAATAAAGTGTCATAAGATCTCCCTTCCCATCAGGGGAGGGTAAAATTTGAAGGTCCACCATTTTATACGGCAGTAAGGAAACCCAATCACAGCAGACCGGTTTTGCATTATGCACATGATTATATATCGGCGCGTATTTGAATATGAGCAAGTGATGTGTATCTATTATTACCTAAATATGATTATGGAGTAGATTCATGAAGTTAACACCAAATTGTGGTTGTTATAATGAATGTATAAATTATTTATAACTTCTTTATAGCATATTAGAATTGTTTTATTTTCTATTAAGCATTCAGTGGTGTTTTAATGTGAAGAAATATTGATTCAAAAAGAGCATTTTAGAAATCATTTAAAAAACTCTTCAGAGAAATGAGCAGAACACAAAACTCTGTGTAATGTTGTCACATAGCATTGCAGGCCCACATTTTGCACCCATACTTCCAATTGGAATAAATCTAAGAGGACCCTTAAAATAATAAGAAATAAACATTACATCAACATTTCTACAATTACATACTATTCAAGCTCAAGAACTATTTTTAACAGGATTCTTAGAAAAGTAAATGAACAATATTATTCTACGTTATAATATAGTCGTTTATATAATATATAAATATAGAGACTTGGATAGAAGTTTTATCTTCAAGACATGTTCTAGAAATGATGAACTTGATGCGCGATTTTCCATGAATAATTTGTCCTTACCTTCGTCCCGACTTTTTCACTGACTCAATACCACAATATGCCCACTTAATCATCACAAACAATGTTTATAATATAGAGACATCCAAAAAAAAACGTCATCAACTCTGGCTATGAATGAGAGAGATGGAAATAGCGGTCATGTCTAAGCTTTTCAGTTATGTCAAACTTTTGACAAGTGACTGTCACAATTTGTAAAATAAACAATGGCTGTCATATGAGGTGACGGTCTTGACAAGTAAATAAGGTTATAAATTCGATCAAGAATAGAAATACGTCTTTTTTCCTCGGCCAACTTTGATGACGTTTTTTTTGGATGTCTCCATATTTATTAGCATAAACAGCTGATTCCACTGACACAGAGTTCCTTGCTGGCTTACTTAAATGGCTGCTGTTCAAATCCGCCAAAATAGACGGAGTTGGGACTTTTCTACTGCCTATCCATCCATCCGGTTACGTCCTTCCATCCATCCAGTACATCTATCCAGTAACAGATTAGTGGTTTAAACCAACAATATTTCTTATAATGGCTTAATAAATTTTGTTCCTAACAGGCTAAAATCAAGTTTAGGTTTAAATCGGGTTTCTTGATATGGGTGTAAACCCTTAAAATAGAAAGACCTGGACTCTTCCCAAATCTGGTTTTAAACCGTAGTTAGTGACTAAGCATAGTTTTTCCATGAATTTAAGCAAGAACAATTCTTGTCAAAAAAGGTGATATATTTCTAATTTCAATTTGACCGTTCTGTTTTCATTCTACACTTGCATTTTTTTATACTTACATATAGTGTTTATTACTTATTTTTCTATTTCAGAATTTAGCTGCAGAAAAAAACTTACAACGACTTAGACGTGACATTGAGAAAAGCCAATGAACATAGAAATGAGTGGTTTGAGGGTGTATATAAATGTAAATTAGATGAAACACTGTATACTATCATGGAAAAAATTGTAAAGGCAGAGGTAACTGTTTTTTTTATATTCAATAAAAAAAAAAGACTAGGCTAGGTGCCCACTAACACAGCTATATGCATAACATATGTACGTAATATTTTATTAACTTTTCTGGTTACAAACTAGAGATCATTATGTAACCAGTCCAACTTTGCACATACCTTTACTTAAAGGAGTGTTCCCTTGAACTTCATAACTGATGAATCAAATACAGTTTTTCTGTATTTGATTCTTGTATTTCTATTGTGCACCATATCAAGCAACATATATGAGTGAGTTTACAGAGTATTCCTTCGAATTATTTTTAAATGTAAAGTAAATATTTATATATGGTTACGAAGTGAATAACCCTGGTATTAATATTTAGGGTCTGGAAAGTGCGCTACAGTGCTTAGTCGGACTCGTAATCCGTTATTTCATTGACAGGACATATGAGAGATCAAAAGACAGGAGTAAAAATGTGTCAATAATGTACATACGTATCGCTTGTGTCATTGAAAAACACTGACTGTCCTCATTGTTTGAGCATACGTTGCCACAACCAATAGTCTTTCTGCAGTTCTTCTCATTAAACATGAGCGATTTGGCCTGTACATACGGTTGCAGAAGGAAAATGATCGTTCCACATATACTAAAGTTAAAGGTGCAAGTTCAAAATAGTTTACATGGACAGAGGACGACACAACACGCATTATTTTCACGAATTTTGCACAGTTTTTTGTTGTCACCAACAGTTGTTTGATAGTTGTCAGTATTTTCATTGATATTGATGTCAGTAACATCAATACATTATTATTTTTTACACCTACAGAGGACAATGCACTTGTTACTACTATTTCTATACTTTTAACCGTTGTTTGCAAAACCCATTCTCTAGCTATCAATATTGGGCGCGAAATATCTGAAATTGATTGATTATTGATATATTCTGTAGTATATTCGGATATATATTTGGCAAAAAAACGTCTAATGTGAATATTGTAGAACTACATTTCATGAAAGTTCATTTCACTTCTTTTATAACAGTACCAGTAATATTTTGTTGATGGATATTCAAATCTAAATATCTTTCACACTCTCGGCGTCTACGAAATATACAGTACGAATCACCCTAATGCGTACATAGCAGAATGAGGGGGAATTGATGTTAACTTTTATCTTGATTAGACGCCACCACCGCCTAAACATGAGGTGGGAACCAATCACGATCCAATCCAAAAATAATAAGTGAAATAATGGAAAATTAACATTTCTTTCAACAATCAAGATGCGCTGGTGCACTATCCAGTATATCCATCTAGATTTAGAATAGACTAGAGGGAATGCGCATATTGTCACATTGGCACACCTAATTTCAAGCGGCCATATTGGTGTAACTGTGAATGAAGCAAAGTGGGTTTTTTATTTTATTTGGTTTCATATGTTAAAATTAGCACTTGATTGTAATGGTTATATGTCTTTTTAAAAGCTAAACACTATTATACCGGGTGTAACAGGATCATGGTACACCCCCCTTTTCTCCTTTAGTTTTCAAGATAATTGATTGAAATTTGGGATATCCTATATACATAATAAGCGGCACTGTCTGACATACAGGTGATTTTTTTCCACTTCCGGTTTCGCCGGAAGTGACACTAACTTTCAATTTTTAAATAGAGTACCCTGTATATTATTGCATTTTTGAATTATGCGTAATTTTCTGAATCCAACGAAACCAATAAGTGACATTTCAAACGTCAATATTTTTTTACAATTATAATTTTTAGTTTTCCATTTAAGTGGGTCATGACGGTTCCGATTTATTGTAAATGACCCATGTAATGCTACAAAAATCAAAATCCCGTCAAAAATACCAAATTATGTGATTTATGAGCAAATAAAGTTCATCAAAATTGTTTTTGGAGCAGAACTAAATTTTTTCAAATGGAACCATATTGGTACTGTAGTACCATTTATTATTACTATTAATAAGTAATTTATTCTTGTCGTATTAATATGTGCGATAAATACAAACAAAATTACAGCTAAGAGAAATGATTTGATTTGATGTACAAGGTTCTCTTAAATTTATGCTTCCTTAATAACTTATCTATTAAATGAACTGAGTAACCGTTACTCTTAGCTATATTCTTGATTGATTGTTTCTCATGTTCAAACCTCTCTTTACTGAGGGGGAAATTTAACAAATGTGAATTAGAAAATTAAAACTTGCCATTTTATGTTGAAAAGTGTGGTGTGAATCATTGGGAATATATCTAAGAATCGCGGTTTCTTTCCTATATACATCAAACTCTAACTTATTTTAACTATTTCTAATAACTAATACATCTAAAAATGGTAGCTGTTCATGTTCCACTTCATATGTAAATTTTATAGTAGGGAAACGGTTATTTAATTTGGCAACAAAATTATCTATACTAATTGCTTTTGTATCAAATACTGCGAAGATGTCGTCCACATACCTGAACCAAACTAGGGAAATACTCGAATTTATCTTTTATTTCTGTCTCAAATTTACTCATAAAAATATTTGCTATGAAAGGTGACAAGGAGTTACCCATTGTCGTTCCCTCATGTTGTTGAAAATATTCACCATTATACTGAAAGCAATTTTGATTCATACAAATACTAGTAAGCCGAATGTACATATTCCTTAATAATTTTATCGTCTAAACCATTTAATTCGAGTAATTCCCTGAGGTAGTCCGAAGTTTGCGGGGAAAATTTCACCTTCTTGCAATTGGATATTTTTGATATTGTCAATGAACTCACTAGAATTTTTAACTGAAAAACTTGTTTGTGCAATAGGCAAATTTTCGAACTCGTTCGTTAACCATTTTAACAAATTATAAGTTGGGGGATCCTATCGCTGAGACAATATGTGCCCCAAAGTGCCCATATTCTTGCCATAGGTTATAAGCCTCTGATTATGTCACGGAAAGACCAATCCCAGGGGAATATTCTAAAGGAATCGTCAGATGATAATGAATGTTAAGTTACACAAAGCACTATTTGGTTAAAATAATTTGCTTTGGCAAAAACACTATTTGGTATATACACTCTCCTATACAGCTTTTGGTAGAAGTTTATTTTTCTGGTACTGCGCTAAAAAGTCAGTTTGGTTGGTTATAATGAAGTGAATCCGATAGAATATACCGGTATTCTACATATTTCATCGGTATGTATACGATATATACATACCGATGAAGTGAATCTTATACATTTATATCATGTATATTGTACTTCATTATTAAATTGTAAAACTATCCATTCTCTTTGAGTAATATTTGACTTTAAATTGGATTTTAAAAATCACCAAAGTCAGATATCATCCTGCAATAAAACATTAGACTTGAGGGATTTTAGTCAATTTTCAACTAAAGCTGTAAAAATGCTGGGTTGTTCATTAATACGTTTCAAACTAGAATATGATAGTGTAACTGTAGAATCAAGGGGCAGGCGATATTACTTACAGCACCTGGACTTCTTGGCTTAAAGGAAAAATTAATATAAAAAAACACAAAATTTTTTAAAAAATCAAAGATTTTCTCACAAACACCATCAGTCAAGTAGATAAATATCAGTCAGATAAATATCACTATAAATGTTACGAAGAGCACTTGTATTCAATGCTACAGTATTATTTGCTACATTATTCATTGCTACAGTACTACCCAAAAAGGCTTAATCCTACCAAGAGGTAGGATTATCTCTTAGTAGTCCATTACCTCTTGGTAGGATTAAGATTTCTCGGTAATTTTTAAACTTCATTGTTCTTTGTTTTTTTTTTTTTTTTGTGAAATAGAATTAAGATTAAAATTAAATACAAACATTCAAGTGTAGGGCTACATACACACTAAATCGATATATTGGACTGTAGTTTGAAAGTTTAAAGCTCCAAAAAGACGCAAACCACTTTAAAGCAAATAATATGAGGTTAAGATAATTTCAAACTGTCAACAAATATCAAGTAATACAACACGGCAACTTCGGATTTGCTGCCAACTGCTTAACAACGAATACCAAGCGCTAAATTTAAAATTCAATAAAATGCTCCATTATAGTTTGTGTTATTGAGTAGTAGTATCACTGCATTCATTTAATAGCGTCATCGGTGACATGCATTGGTTTTTATTTTGTACAAAGTATATGTAATTCACACTAATTACTAATTATAAAATGGTGTAACCATTAATAATAAAGAAATAAACTATTCATGATCTTCGATTACCTTATAACTTGAGATGATTTCAATTTTTTTTTGTTTTTTTTTTTTTAGGTTCACAGATTAGTGGTTGTGGATGAAGAGGAGAAAGTAATAGGTATAATTTCTTTATCGGATTTACTTCTGTATCTGGTGTTAAAGCCATGTGGAGAGGATGATTCACCAAATGGCATTTCATCTGTTAGAGCTCAGGTTAGTAAAAGTTATAATTATGTTGCAAGACGCTTGCAAAATTTATAGCAGGTGCACTTTTACAGTTTGGTGCTTTATGCTATAGCGAAAAAGAATAGATAGGTTATTGTTTTCTAAGATTCTCTTTATTATTACAAATACTCTAAGTCACGGAGCGTAACAGGACAGCATCAGGAGGAACATGGCATTGTATATGAAATAGTCTTTAGAAACCATGTAAATAATAATTTTAAATAAGGAATTTCAATAACGGCTTGCACAACACAGCGAATTATAGACTGTCCGCGTCTGACATACAGCGATTACCCGCGCTGTGGCATTTCGTCTATTGTAGGTGTATACCGAGTGTTTCGATTACGTGTATCAGTTTCATATAAGGATTAGGGAAAATGACCTATTTTGTACTTTTTGTGGAAGAATTATAAATTCTTCAGATAAATCTAAAGTAACAAGACATGTGAACAGCCATAATAATAACAATATTAGAACTCGAAGAGGCATAGCTATTCATATGTCTTTTTACTTTAAGTAACTTGTCGAAGCACTCAAAATCACAGTGACACTGATACACGTAATGAAACACTTGAGTATATACCTACAATACACGAAATGCCACAGCGCGTATATTCTCGACAGAGCATGATTCTAAACTGGTTTTATTGCAATGTGATATTATGAATGATGTTATTGCAAGCCCACAACACTACTCATTTCGGGCCTCGGGTTTCGGGTTTGTATAGACTATTTCACATACAATGCCGTGTTCCCCTTGATGCGGTCCTGTTACGTTCCGCGACTTTAGTTATTACGGTACAACCACGATGATCCTAACATGCGTTAGTCCAAACCTCGGCTAATCCAAACAGTGGGCGCTCGAAGTCATAATATGAACAAACCTTCTTTATCTGAACATTGTCAAGTTTTAAGACTTTGTTAGGGATTTTAGGCTAAGTGCATTCATATTGTTTAAATACCATTCAGAAAATGTCGCTCTACATGGTTTATCAACCTCTGGAAATTCTTGATGAGAAACTAAGTGGTATGGGGAGAAGTGAAATAAAACAGTCTCACAGGTACATAATTTCTGGAAGCATTTTCCACAAATTGTCAGATGTTTTCTGCTAACTCGGGAGTAAGTTTTCTTGGTCGGCCATTTCCGTTTCTTATTACATGTCCTCTTTCTCGAAAAACACTCCCACAATGTCACACTGTAGACTGGAAAGTATTGTAATCGAACACTATATCATGGAACTCATTGCAAAACGCTTTCAAACAATCTTCCGTTGAATATTTCCAGTCACCTTTTACTTTTCGCCCCATTTGTGAAGTACGAATCGAGAGCAAGTGTTTTGTGTTTTTAACTGATTCACTGATAGTGTATCATATGTATATGATCAAATAGAATAACTTTCTTAATTTTCTAGGGATATCAACCATACTTGGTATATAATAGTTTTTGGAGGCACTGAATCCATGTCTTGTATCAGAATTATAAAATTCAATATGGCCGACTAAATATGGCGTCTTTAACCTCCTAAAACTTAGCAGATTTTTTTTTTTTAATTTGGACCGGAAAATTGTTTTGATAAAGATTTATCGAAGAAATTTCAAGGTTGCTGATCTAAAATGGCGGTTGAAAATTCAAATATTTTCGGAATTACAAAAACTGAATGTAGTGGATTTTTTTAGATCACTCATTACGAGTCTGGGATCAAAGTGAATATTTAAGATGACTGATCTAATATGGCGGACCAAAATAAAAAAATTGTGTGAATCTGAAAAGCTATATGTATGAGTTTATGAGGTCACTGATAACAAATGTGGAAACAGATTTTGAAAAAACTCGAAATCGACGTGGTAACTTGACTTCCGGCTAGTCGCAACAGAGTTAAACACAAGTCACATGATAGTCCACAGAAAATACATCATAATACAATAACCATACTAATCAAATAAAGGTACTAAGGGGCTAACTATTACATGAGGTGTGGTAACGTTAGTAGTCACCAAAAAAAGGACACCTGAAAGAAGACCTTGTAAGTACCCACAAAGGAAGTTTGCGGGAATGATTTTTTAATATAAATTTAAACATAAAAAAAAAAATATTTAATAAACTTAATTAAAATTAAAATTAAATAAATTTAATAAATTTATCTAATTCTATTAAAATATAATTAAATAATCAAGAAAAAATATTCTTTAAAATAATAAAAATTATTAAAATATTTAAAATAAACAAATAATATTATAAAAAAAAAATAAAAAAATAATTAAAAAAAATAATTCAAAACAAAAATAAAAATAGTTAAAATAAAATCCTTTTCTTTAAATAAACTATAAAATATAAAATTTTAAAAAAATAATAAAAAAAAATCTTATAAAAAACAATAAAAAAAAAAAAAAACATTAATTTAAATAAAAAAATAAAAAAAAATAAAATAAAATAAAAAAAAAAAAAAAATATAATAAAAAATTAATAAATATTTAAAAAATAAAAAATACTAAAATTCCCTCCAATTTTAAATAAAATATAATTTAAAAATATTTAAATTATAATTAAAATAAAATTATTAAATAAATAAATAATTATAATAATAACTATTTAATTATTAATTAAAAATAACTAAAATTTATTATTCTATAATATATAAAAAATAAAAATTAAATTTAAAATTATAATTTAAAAAATAAAATTAATAAAAAATTAATATAAAAATAAATAAATAAATAAATAATATTTAAAAAATAAAAAAAAATTAATTTCTATTAATATATTTTAAAATTATAAAAATAATAAAAAAATAAAAAAAAAAATAAATATAATAATTTATTATTAAATTAAACTTTTAAAAATTAAATTTGGCTTATAAAATTTGGGCTTAAAACAGGAAGAAACTTGATTTGCAAGTTATAAAGTTACAATGACTTAATTAGATTTTTAATTGCCTGTTATAAATATGGGCCATACAGTATCCGTATTGTTGGCACAGATCACCAGTCTTGTGATAGCAGTATACTAGAAAAATTAGCTAATTAGCTGGTAATATCCCTTACAGTTGTACAAGCAAATATGGGTTCGCCTAGTATATAAGATGAACTCATTACTTGGTAAATCGACAATTTAAAGGTAAAACTTATCAACTAACATCATGTATGTTCTTTAAAAACCTGCGATTTTCTAAAAACGAGACAAAAAAGTTATTTCACGAAGATCTAGAGATAAAAAGAATATTACTTTTTAATACTAAAAGCAATATTACTGTAGCATAATGCCCCATATTATTGCAACTTTCTTTGTCTCTTGTTAGACAATTTTAGTTTTCTTACAATTGATTTGGTATTACTTAATGAATTTTACCTTTAAACCGACGAAATATTCGAGTCTTCCTTAAACCAAACCAAACAGGTATTTGGAACCGCTATGCCATTGGAATATGAATACATCATACCTGTTATCATAAAACTCTGGATACCTCGACTTAGCGTCAGTATCTAGAATTTTACGATAAGGTATGATGTCTTCCTATTTTAAGAGTATACCTGTTCTAAATACATGTTCCCAGAATACCTGTTTTGAGGCAAGTAAGACTTAATATTTCGTCCAGATTAAAGGTAAAATTCATTAAGCAACACAAAATTAAATGTAACGAAACTACAACCTTTTAACAAGAGACGAAAAAAGTTGCAAAGTATACTCTGCAAAAAATCTCATTCCCTAGTTATAAAGTAATATTACGTTTTGTATTTAAACATTTTCGTGGGTAAGTCCTTTTAAGTTTCATTCTTCATGACCACAGACATGACCACACCTAAATACCGCTTTGTCGTGTAATAGTTAGCTCCCTAGTATGTGTATTCGAAAATTCACTGTTGTATTATGATGTATATTCTGTGAACTATCGCTTTGCAATAATAGCGACCTGAGTCCGACTCTGTTTTGACTCACCGGAACTTTGTACACACTCTCAGCCAACCATTCTGTCTTGTTTCGTTGTTGTCACATCAACATAATATTCCTATTCGATATTTTAAAATTGTTCCACAGCTGTTTAAAGTAATATTAGGTGTTTAAAATTGTTTCACAGTAGTTAAGTTGAAAAAAGATAGTAAACTTTATTATACGCAGTCTGAAAATGAAATTGACATATTAATTGATCGTACATCAATGCATTTTTATAAATATAGTTTTTATAATGACCTAATATGGCAGAGCTACAGTTAGATCTGGCAACGTCTAGATTTCCGCTAAGAAGGGGGAGGGATGGGTTGTTATACATAAGTAAATTCGCGTAACTTTGACATAAAAATGTACTACTTAATATGTATTTAATATGCAGTTTAATATGCAGTGCAATTATGTATGCAGTATCGGAACTCTTACTATATACTAAATATTGTATGATTTTGTAAATTATTCAAGCATACCAGTTCAAAGCATCCAAAGTACAAAAAGCACCCACAACAAGCAACGACATGCCTTTAAATTGTCATGTCACTTGACTTGTTCAACTGATAACTCTTTTTGACACTCATTAGCAAATACAATTGTTTCTAGTTTACCAAAACGCTGCAGCGATTGTCACAAATATTTTGATATTACTGTATCAAAAATATCTGTCATATTATGTTGTCAACTTTTTGCAGGTATATAAAGTTCTTGATTTTCAAAATTTTGTAGGATGTTAAACAACGGGAAGGTTTACCAGAAACTGAAAACTTTTGACGGAGGATATCCCTCATTCAGTCGAAGAAGAGGATGGTTCCGATAAAGAAGTATTCGAAGAAGAAAAAAGTAGTTTTGATGTTCCTACTACTCCTCTCGCAGAGAAAAGTCTCCAAACTGAAAATCTTTTTAGAGAGGTCACTGTAACTGACGGGAGAGAGTGATTGAAGAACAATAACTTTAATAGTATGTAATATATATAACATTATTATTAGTATATAATATACATATGTATATAGAAGCTCTACCTACAATATATCCAAAATGTTTCTGTCGTTATATTTTCTCCTATAGATTATATTAAGAATTGTTGCTGCAATTTTCAGTATCATGTTTATTAAATATAGAAATCACTAAATAACCTGGCAGTTTATTTTTTTATTTAATCAATGCAACCAAATGAAAACAAATCTTGCATCGTTGTAATTTCTCAAACAAACTGTTGACAAAACTTTATAGTACTAACCATCCAAAATGGTATATTAAATAATTTTAACTCCTTCAAGTATTTTTTTAAGCATTTGCCAGAAATTTACCTTCATTTTTATTTATATACTATTTACAAATTTTCGGGTCTGCCACCCTGTTTTATGAGCTCGGACTTCCTAAGCCTCTACGTCTCCCACCCAGTGGCGGAGGAGAGGTTAAACCCTTCAATGGTCCTGAGCTGACCTCGCATTAACCACTTTTTGACATCCCGCTATAGACTGTGTGACCAAGGATTTACATATATTATGTATTCAGTAGCCTGACCCCCCATATATCATTTACATACCATTTTTTCACTGAATCATTCCTCTGTATAACTTATCTCGACGGCCGTAACCCTCCACGAGTTTTATACCGGTCTGCCTCTGGCCTATGGCCTGGACTGTCCACTCGCCGTACATTCGCCTTATGTTTGCCAGATGTAATGTCAGTACCTAACCAGAGTTATTTTCCCCGAATGAAACAATTTTAGAAAAAGAACCTAGTAACTAATTTGTCACGGCCCGAAACAACTTACTCAATAAACGCCCCGAAATTACTCTAAAATTGGCCGGATAAACTAGATTTATGACCCACCCTGTGAAGTCTCTGGACGCTTTATCTTAAATATACATTTTACCATCAAACTTGAAATAAATAATTCCTTGCCTGACAATTTTGTCGTTTTGTTACAGACTGTCACAATTGTAAAATAAATAGTGATTATCATATAATGTAACAGCTTTGACAATTAAATAAGGTTATAAATTTAAGAGAGAATAGAAAGACGTCTTTTTTTGCTATGCCTATTTTGATGGCGTTTTTTTTTTGGATGGCTCGTTATTTATTAATTATTATTGCTAATTTGAAAAGAAACCAATGCGCCTAATTATAATTCAAAAATATCTTTGTCAATAAGGATAAAATTTGGCAAAAAACATGGTTAAACTGCATTGAAGTACCCGACCACCTGCATGGGAGTGGGGTACTAGGGTCCCAATGCGCGTTACCAGGAACGGTCAGTGGCATACGTACACACGGGCAAGAATACATGCGTATGTAACACTTTTTCCCCTCACTAACATCTAAATCTTGCTCAATATCTGACCCACCAGAATATTCATATTCGGCTTTAGCCGTCTGATATTTTGACTGTACAATACAAGCGTACAATAGCAGCTTAAAATATCAATAAAAAAAAAACAGCGTGAATGGATTTGACTTGTGTAAAGTAATACCTGCGTCTACAGAGAGATCCAGATTTATTGAAGGTAACATCACAAGAGGTGGTCATTGAAAATATCAGAATTGAGTTATAATCCATCAAAATTACTTTCTGTTGAAATTCCAGGTTAAAGATAGCATTAAAGTATAAAAGACAGGGTCGGACAGTGAATAGAAATTGTTACTACAAGTAATAAATTCATGAAAAAGTACACACTTTCAGTTAAAAGTTAAAACGCGAAAGGTATGCAACCCGTATAACGTTCGATTCGCAAAATTGCGTACCTTTACCGGGATAATATTGGGGCATACAGCAACTAATGAATAGAGAACAGAAAGGCGTCTTTTTTTGCTATGCCGACATTGACGACATTTTTTTATGGGTCTTTGTTTATCAATTATTACTAATTTGAAAAAGAAACGAATACGCCTAATTATAATTCAAAAATATGTTTGTCAATAAGGATCAAATTTGGCAAAAAATATTTTATGAAGTTAAAAAAAATCCATAACCCGAGATACATAAGGAAATGTTACAATCCCTGCAATAATTATGGTCCGGAAAGTGTGCCACAACACAGGGTTAAACTCCATTCAAGTATCCCGACCACCCACAGGAAGTGGGGTACTAGGGTCCCAGTGCGCGTTACCAAGCACGGTCAGTGGCGTACGTACACATGGCAAGAATACATGCGTATGTAACACTTTTTCCTCTCACTAACATCTAAATCTTGCTCAATATCTGACCCACCAGAATATTCATATTCGCTTTCCATGATCTGATATTTTGACTGTACAATACAAGCGTACAATATCAATAAAAAAAAACAGCATGAATGGATTTGACTTGTGTAAAGTAATACCTGCGTCTACAGAGAGATCCAGATTTATTGAAGGTAACGTCACAGGTAGTCATTGAAAGTATCAAAATTGAGTTCTAATTCATCAAATTTACTTTCTGTTGAAATTCCAAATTAAAGATTGCACTAAAATAAAAAAGACAGGATCGGACAGTGAATAGAGATTGTTTTTATAAGGATTAATTCATGAAAAAGTACATACTTTCAGTTATTATGACTTATATAAGTTAAAACGTGAAAGGTATGCAACCCATTTAACATTACGATCCGAAAATTGCCTACTTTTACCGGGATAATATTAGGGCTAGGGCTAGAACAAAATTCTCGGATACCGACCGTCTTCCAGGCGGCCGCGTATCGGTATCCCGTATTCCAGGTGGCCGCGGCCCGGCCAGCGCAGCGGGGCCGGGGCGACTGCGACGCGAAGCAGGTTCCGTATTTATTTAGTCTTTGAAGGTCGCGCGCCTGTAATTGTGCATTACTGATTGTTATACTTAATTGATATTATAACGATGGTTAAAACGCCAGCCCCATTTGTACATCAATTAAAAAAATTGTGCAGGGTTTTCCACATTTAAGTGTTAAAGCTACCACTGTGTACTGTGAAATATGCAAGTGTTACTTACATGTTTACAGAAAAGGACAATGTGAAAAGCACGTAAAGTCGCTAAAACACCGAGAAAATAAAAGAAATGGAATACCAAGAAGTGAATTCCTATATGAGGACGACGAGGTGTAAGAGTGTGACAACAGATGCGGGAAAAGTAAGAGAAAACAATAATACTTAGTAAGTCACTATTTATTCACTGCAGCATGCATGCTCAAGTTCGACCCTGGCTTGTACCATTTTTTGTACTTTGGTTCTAGCCCTAATTCGGGCATTCAAGAACTAATTTATTAGTTCAATGTCGTTCAGTTGCTACTGACAAATGGATTTTTTGAAATTCAAAAATTTGTAAAAGTTACAAAGCTGAAAAGAAGGTGGCGTCTTGTCAACTCGTCGCAGAGCAATGCACCATTCAAGGTAGCTCAGCAGAGTCTTAAAAATGAGGAAGGTATGCTCAATGGCCCCATCATCGCAGATTGATAGTAAGTATAGTTTTTTGTCAAGAATCCATGTTCCAAATTTTAAAGGAGTTTTTCTCAAAATCATTTTAAGGGACAAAAGAAAGTTGAATAAAAAGCTTCAAAAAGTCTCCATTTTTGTACAGTTTCTGATTTTTTAAAAGGTCCTAGTGTGCGATAATGCCGTGTTGAAGCTGCAGGTACAAATTTCGCCTCTGGCTAAGTGTAATGGAAAAAAACCCTCCACAGTAAAAATGAAAAATATGGTTTGGAGAATTAATGCATTTAAAATTTTGAACACGAATTCTTACAGGTTTATTTAGCTGCTAGAGTTCGATTATCAGAGGAAATGTTCATGGAAAAAAATAAATTTTCAATTTTCTGCTTCAAAGCTTCCTACCTGATTACTACTATGCGTCAGGGGCGGCCGGTGGAATTTGACATGCTCGTATTTCTGTAAGGAGGCATGGGACCCACACCATATTTTAGGGGGTGGTTACTAGACCTGGAAACGAAATTATTTTTCCAAATATTTTTGGAAAAAATAATTTCGCAAGTTTTCCCTGAAGATTTTTTGCCATTATTGCCTACTTAAGTTTTTTAACCACTCCCTAAATTATGATGTGGGTCCCATGCCTCCTTACGAAAATACGAGCATGTCAAATTGACCGACCGCCACTGCTATGTGTTCTAGTTATCTGAAGAAATTTCGTTTGAAGATTATTTTTTATTAGCTAAACTGCTCATCCAATCGATATTTTGCAAGAAATAAAAAAGCTCAGAAGCTCAGAAGCATTCAGAAATCAAGTCACCTATTTAATAATAATAACTAAAGAAATATGTAGCCATTATTCATGCAATAACAAGTAGAAAAGTATGCTCAACATTAATTATTAGGTGTTTCGACATTTCCAACACCGCCCCATATAGTATTAAAAACGTGTATTGTAGGCTTAGAGCCGTATTACAAAAATGGTCAAAATCGATCGCTTTGTTTTAGAGTTGCTAACGAAAAACAACAATATTCTGGAATTGTCACTCCCTTTAGCGGCTAAACAAAGCAACTTTGCTTATATGCAAGGTGGCCCACATCGTTTTCCTTTGCGTCAACGAATCTCTGCTATTACGTTATACACCCATTTCCCGAACACCCTGTATATTCGCTCATGACAACGCGGCTATTAGGACTAAAGTACTAACCTGTTATTGTAATATAGGGTCGAATGTGTTCTTAAAAGTTGAATACCTAAACACCTATGACGCAGGGGAAAGACTTATGTTTTGGCCTGTTTGGAGACCACTTGCTTCGTGAATCGGCATGGGATCCTGATGATATGGTTCACTATGTCGACTTACAATTAGATATTAAATTCCAATAATGTGCCAAAACACATGTGGTTTGTTCCTGTTCCAAATTATACCTATTCCAAATACCCATTCCAAAAATACCTGTATGGCTGATTCGTATTTACTAAGTAATGAGTATGTATGTCTGTACAGTGTGTCCACTGTTGATGCAGCACTGACAGCATTGAATATCCACCTACATAAAAAAGGTATCATTTAATATCCACCTACATAGGTATGTACGTAGTACCATAAAGGTTAAGGTACATGGCAACTTTTTAGACATTCCTCTTTTTCCAGTGTTACTGCTATTTTTGTAAACTGCAACCGTACATGATAGCTTTTCGTTCGTTGAAAATGTTTACATCATGTCATGAATAATGCATTTTCGTTTGTTTGTTGCTCTGTTATTATTTAATAATTGTGTTTTGTGTTTAAAATTACAAAATTAAAGATAGTAAAGTGCCCTTGACTGACTGTTGAGGGAATGTTGTCATTATTTCGATGTTAGAAACAGACAACATATAATTGACGTCAGAAAGTCGAACTTAGTTCAACTTCTAGCGGAAAGAGGTGGTAACATTTTGCATTTCAAGTGACCAATAACAATATCCCATTATTACAATAAGTTGCGGAAAATAAACTGCCATGAACGCTAAGCTTAACTTCTACTGTTGGTACCAAGAAGACTAGAAGTAAGGAGACCGAACTCGTTCGGTATCTAGGGATCAAATCTGTCCGCCTCCAGGAGGCGCTGTAAACAGTAATGTACTCGATGTCACGTGATGAGCAGCGGTCCACGTGTGAATGTTTATCATAGAAAACCATGCTATGGTTTTATATGACGTTTATCATTAAGCTGTCAAAGCGGGTGCTTACATGCCGTTTGGCTTTAACAAAAATACATACAAAAATAAATATGGTTCAAAAGTGCTGTGTTGCATTGTGATATAAGAAGCGGTCCGAATAACCGGACATTATTTCAAATTACTGATGTATGTATGAAACTAAATATTTTCCTTTGTTGTATTGTTAACATTGAAGTACGTAACACGAAATATTTTGAGCACATTTTCATATTCTGGAGTGGGTACTGGAACCTTCGGCGTAGAAACACAAAACTGGACGTTTTCCACGAAACACCGAACTACTACACTTTTCTCGACGCGCGTTTCGCCAACCAAGTTGGCATCTTCAGGAGAAGATTAAAACTAAATTCTAGCCTACACACTTGCACTATTTATACCAAATTTGTTGCCACGGTTCACTGAACCGTAACTGTGTTTGTTTATCAGAGCAAACAGTGGACTGGTGGGTATCGGACCATTGTCCTTATTCATACTATTGTTACACTTAATGATTTCTAAACTTTCAGAAGCATCCAACTGTCTACTGTTTGTTACATTCCTAATTAATTTTAAATTATTTATGTCTATCCTATGGTTGTTGTCAAAAGCGTGTTGGGCAACACACGATTTTTTCTGTTCTGCCATATTTCAAATGAGCCATGTGTTCTTTAAATCTAGTCAAAATAGGTCTTTTTGTTTGCCCAATATGCTTTTGATCACAATCTTTACAACTTATTTCGTATATTCCTGACTTTTCGTTATTGTCGATTTTTTCTTTGGGGTTACCTAAAAGCGTATGTAGTTTATTTTTGGAATTATAAACCAAATTGATAATATTTTTAAAAAATTAATTCTTTAAAAAAATATTAATATTTTAAAAAAATTAATTTTTAAAAAATTATTAATTTAAAAAAAACAAATATTAATATCAATTTGGTTTATAATTCTAAAAATAAACTACAGACGCTTTTGGTAACCCCAAAGACAAAATCGACAACAACGAAGTCAGGAATATACGAAATAAGTTGTAAAGATTGTGATCAAAAGTATATTGGGCAAACAAAAAGATCTAGTTTGACTAGATTTAAAGAACACATGGCTAATTTGAAATATGGCAGAACAGAAAAATCTTGTGTTGCCCAACACGCTTTTGGCAACAATCATAGGATAGACATAAATAATTTAAAATTAATTAGAAATGTAACAAACAGTAGACAGTTGGATGCTTTTGAAAGTTTAGAAATCATTAAGTGTAACAATAGTATGAATAAGGACAATGGTCCGATGCCCACAAGTCCACTGTTTGCTCTGATAAACAAACACAGTTACGGTTCAGTGAACCGTGGCAACAAATTTGGTATAAATAGTGCAAGTGTGTAGGCTTGAATTTACTTTTAATCTTCTTCTGAAGATGCCAACTTGGTTGGCGAAACGCACGTCGAAGAAAAGTGTAGTAGTTGGGTGTTTCGTGGAAAACGTCCAGTTTACATTTTCATATTGATCAATGCGAACATTTGTAATTGCAAAGATATTACTTGTGTAGATTCAATATAATATTCAATAACAACAAATTAACGAAAAATATCGATCGTTTGTCAAATGTATTCGCACCACGGACATTCACACGGACTCTAACCTCTAACGCACACAGATGGGTACAGAACCACGGTATCTGTTTATATACCGTAGCAACCAGTGTACACGACTGTTTACAGCGCCTCTGGAGGCGGACATATTCGAGCCCGTCGCGTTATACAGCGAAAAGCCGCAGTTCGGTCTCCTTAGTTCTAGTCTTTTTGGTTGGTATAAAATAGTATGTATACAGGTCAAACCATACACGATTCAATGAAAAATTTATTGAACGGATATTAATTAGTACATTAACACAGCGTCAGAAATTACCTGCCACTGGAATTTTACTGGAAGTCCTCTTGATTGTTTATTTATCGTCCTCCTTGATTGTTATTTATCGTGTACAACAATTTTTTAGGAGGGGGGGGCAGGGGGGGGAAGGTTTTTTTTCCCCTCGCCCCCTACCCTTAAAAGGGTGGGAGTCTTTCCCTGGAGTTGGCGAAGTTCTGGAACAGAATGTCTCTTGATTGTTTGGCTTTAGGGGTACCCCACCACAACTGAAAAGTCACGGATGGTGCTTACTGACAAGGCTGTACTTATCTGTTTTGTACGCAGGAAGTACGGTCCTGTAAGGGAGCCAAATTGTAGTTCGTTCCATATGACCTCTAACCCTTAAAAGAGTTAAGGTAATAGTTGTAGTTACCCTAACCTGTTAGCGCGAATGTAGGGACTCATAGATAAATAGGAAAAGATGGGTCAAACAATCTAATACATTCAACATCCACATATCCGAACTTTTCCGTTCCGCAAACTTCCACATTTCCGAACTCTCGTCACCTCGGGGATAACCGAACTGCTGGCGCATGCGCAAAGGGTTTTTCTGGCTCATTCTAGTACTTTTCTTTGTTTTTCGAGGTTTTTATGCAATTATGCATGTACACATACATACATGTATACATGTTAATAAAATAACGTTTTTTTAAACAAAAAAAAATGTCAGGTGCAAAGGAGAGAGTGATGCAGGTAATTATTTTGTAATTCAAAGTAAAGGTTTGTTTTATTGAACATTTTGTTGACATAACCTATAATAATTTAAAACTGAAATGAAAAATGATGAGAAAATATGTATTTTTAAGAAAACCGTGCTACAAAACAAACATTGTTGTACTGTTTATTTGCAGAGAAAAGGGCCTGCTAAGAGGCTAACCTTGCAGCAAAAGCTGGATCTGATAAATCACGCAAAAAATGGTGTTAAAAATGTTGATCTATGTAAGATGTACAATATTTGTAAATCGTAAGTGGCAGAAATTCTTGGGAAAAAATAATTTACTTGTCGGAGGTTTAAAAAGAAAATTGAGTGGACGGATTGACAGAAAAAAGTGCACCGGTATTTATGATACGCCATTTGAAATAATTGTTTTCCACTGGTTTGTACAAATAAGAACTCTTGTAGAACCTGTCTCAGGTGTGCTGCTGAGGGAGGGCGATTTCCTCTTTGCTGAATTCAGTTACAATCGAAATGTTTTGATAACAATCGCCATGTTGTGTTTACATTTTTTTCTCATTTAATTTCGCGGTTTTTTGTCGTCAACCAATCAGCGACAAGTTCGGTTGTGTGGAAGTACAAGTTCGGAAATATCTTGAGAAAAATTTCGGAAATATCGTGAGTTCGGAAATTTGGAGTTCGGATATGTGGATGTTGTGTGTACTTTTGGAAATCAGTAGATAGTGGCGTCATCCCGGGCGGTGCGATAATTTTAGTAACATGATTGCACTTTCAAATATGATCTTTATAGGTTTGTTCACGGGGCTGAAAACTGAATAGCACATATCGCAACATTACGCCACCTCACTTTGTCATTTGGTTTAGTAATGTTTGGTGTAGACAACTTTGGCCCTACTGCTAAGTAAAATATCATAGTGAATACAATTCTGATAGATACAAGAGAGATGACAATCGTAAACAATTTTAAAGTTAGTTAATTTTGTGTTTATGTATGGCAGGTTTGGTCTGTGTTAATTAATTTTCATCATTTCTGTTATGTGAGGGAGAATGGTAAGTTATTCTTTAAATTTTTGTTTTACAAAGTATCAAGTTTTAAAAGTAAAAATATAAAGAAATTTTTTTAACTCGCGCCACTACTGTCAGATGTGTTGCCATCAATTAAGCAGTAGGTAGCGCTTCTTTTCCTATACACTCGACATCATATATCTAATACTCCTATATTGCTAGAAGGGTCTGGAGATTGGCGAAATCACCACGGTGCAGACATATATATAAGGTTATAATAGTTCGTCTGTCTCTCTCTCGTAATACTTCTAGTAGAAATGCTTTATTAAACTTTTAATTTGCGGATATTCTTATCTTTAATGTCAATATAGACAACACCTTACTAAGAGCCAGTGCCAACTGAAAATGATATTGACACCCAGTCACATTCGCCCTAGCAGCCAATTGCCCCACCAGACTCGTGACGCTTGCGACAAGCTTTGGTCCCAAGTAGTCATTTGCTCACTTACCCCTGACACCCGCTCTACTTACGGGCACCAGCAATATAGGAGTATTAGATATATGCTCGACATCGACATATCCGAACTTTTCCGTTCCGCGAAATTCCACATTTCCGCTCTCTTCACCTCGGGATAACCGAACCGAACCGAATGCTGGCGCATGCGCAAAGGGTTTTTCTGGCTCATTCTATGTACTTTTCTTTGTTTTTCGAGGTTTTCATGCAAATGTAATACACTCGAACCCCTCTTAAGTTACCAAATCTGTGCATTATCGTCTCGTTTAAGTCGCGAAATTTAGTCTCTCTTAAGTCGCCATCATAACCTCAACTTTTTCGTGTTTTAGCTGCAAAAAAGAGAATTTAGAGATATACCACAGCACTTGTTATAACGAAAACTGAGCCAACTGAACGAAAAAATCAACGTAAGTATACCCAGTCGTGCGTGACAAAGTTAATTTTCAACTTGACAACGTTAATTTTCCACTTGAATGAATATTTCAAAGGTTAAATATTTGTAAAAGACACCCAACCTATTTTAAAGATTAGGTGTCCATATTTAATGTATTACACAATAATTTTTTTCAATAAAAATTGTAATCATGCGAAAATCCAATTTCCAAACGTAGTTCCAAAACTTTTACAGGCGGCGACTTGAGAGGAACGGTTTCGTGACATAATAGGAGAAAACGTGGTGAAATAAGAGGGGATGTAAATTAAGCGAAGGTGACTTAAGACGGTTCGAGTGTACATACATGTGTACATGTTAATAAAAGAACGTTTTTTAAACAAAAAAAGTGTTGCCAGGTGCAAAGGAGAGAGTGATGCAGGTAATTATTTTTGTAATTCAAGGTATGTAAAGGTTTGTTTTATTGAATATTTTGTTGACGTAACCTATAATAATTTAAAACTAAAATGAAAAATGATGTAATTGCAATATTTGTAAATCGTCAGTGACAGAAATTCTTGGAAAAAAAGAAATTTACTTGTCGGAATTTGAAAAAAAAGACGAAAATTGAGTGGACGGATTGACACAAAAAAGTACACCGGTACTTATGATATGCCATTTGAAAGAAGTGTTTTTCACTGGTTTGTACAAAGAAGAATTCTTGGAGAACCTGTGTGCTGCTGAGGGAGTGCGATTTCCTCTTTGCTGAATTCTGTGACAATCGAAATGTTTGATAACAATCCCATTATTGTGTTTACATCTTTTTCTCGTTTAAATTTCGCGGTTTTTTGTCGTCAACCAATCAGCGTGACCCAGCGTCAACCAAGTATCGTGAGTTCGGATATGTCGATGTCGAGTGTATGTTTTGTGGGTTTGTTCCTACAGCCACAAAACACACATTTATAGTGATTTGTGCCTACAGCATTTCTAGTACCTAGTTCGAAAACTATTATAAATAGTGTCCCTGTTAGCAAGTCGTAAAAAGTACATACTTTAATAATTAACTGAGCAACTACTTTTGATAATCCTGAAACTATAAAAAAGGGTCCCCAGTTCTCTACAATATAATAACACTACAATAATAAGACACCACAAGATTCCTGATTTTAACGATGCAAATAAACTGAAAAAATAAAACGAGACTAAGAACACCGATACTAAAACAATACCAAACAAAAAATGACAGTATGAAAGTTGACATCTGACCCTCCTTGACGGTACGATCAACTAATTTGGCTATGCCAGTTTTGTAATCTTTTGAACCGTCTCTTTTTGTCTCTGCGAGGATAGTGACAATAATGAGAAAAATGAGGCGTGCACAAAAATATTGCATTACACTTAGGGATGGGGATTGTAAATGGGGAAGTAAAATATCGACATTGACATCGACGTTAAATGAATTAAAAATAATTAATTATTAAGTATTAGTAATAAAATAACGACCATTAAATACCTCTGGTTAAAAAAAACATCTTCGATGTTTCAGGACAACAGGATCATCACCAAACAATACCTTAATGTCCTTTATGACCAATGTCACCTTTATGACCTTTTGGACCTATATGGTTAAAATTACTTTTATCATCCATATAAATCTTATAACCTGTCATCATAATTATTGTATTAGAAAATGATCATAATAATTATTGTATTGGAAAATGAGAGTAGAGGCTTATTAATGTGATATTTGAATTCTTCTATCTCAAAAATCTATAAAACGACACTTCACATGAATATCTTTCTTAATTTACATCAAAATACAATAATTTTGTCCCTACTCCTATCGTGGGATAATAACAGCATCAGCAAAATCAAAACTTCATAAATAATATAATTAATGGCTTGGCCATACATTTACTTTTTCACAAATTTTGTTTTAGATACACCCGTACCCCTAGGGGAAGGGGGGAGTTCGAAGAAGAGAAGAAATATTTTAGAGCTCCGTTCACTTAAGTTCAGTTTAATTACTAAAAAAAGTTGTTACAAAACTTTATTTGACCTATTTTGAATAGCTACCCCCTCCAACCCCCTCAACCTCCCACCATATTAAACTAAAAGAGTTTATAGACGTGTTATGTTGTACATGTGTATGAAATTTGAAGTGCAATTATATTGTATCGTTTGCGAATTACCTGTAGGCAAAAAAATATCCCCCAACCCCCGACCGATTAAGCTAAAAATCTAATCAGTTCCAGATCTGTTGATATCTCAAAGCGTTCTCGAATTATCGTGCACACAAAAAAAGATTAACAGACTGACTGATAGACATTATTTTTTTTTCGCAAACTTAAAATCTCGCCGTTTCAACGAGGATTTTAAGAATGTTTAGCCAATAACAAAATTTCTTTGTTATCGATAGGTACATTGTACTTCACTTCACGCGCTTCGCGCTTCCCAACCACTTGCATCTGTTAACAAATTTAACCCTTAACTTCAGTGGCATTAAATCATGGTCATTTAAAAAACTGCATAGCGGAGGTAAACACGCCCACCTTCCACCTCTCACACGTGACAGCGCAGAAAGCGAGTTATTTGATTTCATGAACCTAACAACCTAACCTACAAAATTTAATATTTATCTTTTTATTGTTCTGTGTTTTGGAATTTTCGTTGAAAAGTGCCGTGCCCTTGCTGGGTTTTTTGAGTGCTTTGAGTGGTATAGGAGGAGAAGTTATTATTTGAACGTTTTATTTAATTAATTATACACAATTATAATGGAGGTAACTGGCGAGTGCAGCAGTTTCTTTCATAAAAATCATAATACGAGTTGTAATGACACTCAAATAAATATTCGAACCTGCTATGATATTGTTGAGTATCTTATAAAGTACAAAGGCTACAGCCGGGTAAGGGGTCAAATCGGCCCTTGAACCAATCGAGGTTCTAGTTTGGCAGGTCGGAAGTATAAATAGAAAGACTCCTTCAGCTAGATTTTCAGACCTCTAGGTCGTCTCTAGAAGCTCCTAACCTCAAAAATGTGATTGTTCGTTTTTCTCGATTCTGGGCGCAATTTTCAACCAAGTGTTTTGAAAAAATCACAGAGTTGCATGTTTCTGTTACAAATATGCTCAATTTTTTTTGAATTTTTTTATTCCCAATGGCGCTCAAAAAAATTATTGAATATTTCAATCAATATTTACATTAGGACACTTTACATTGGCCAACTTTTAAGGCCCTGATTTTTTTTGTATTTTTTGACGCTCTTTCACGTGGTGCTGCTTAAATTTAATTTTAGGTGATGGAACATCGTGAAAAATCCAAAAAACCGTTTTTTAGGCAGTTTTTTGCATTTATCTGGCTTGGATTACATTTTTTCGAAAAGTTACTATTTTTTTTCGGATTCAGCGGAAAAAAATACGTCAAAAACATGTGTAACAATCATAAAAAATTCTGACTAATAAAATCTAGGTGTGAAAATAAAAGTGTTCAGGAACGTTATCTCTGTATATAAATATTGTGTTATGTAAAAAAACTGTAAATTTTGATTCAAAACATTCATTTTTATACATATTACTTTTATTATATATGAAGAAACATTCACCAAATGAAGAAATGCGAATGAAATCTTGAGTGTGGTGAAAATAGAAATTAGTAACTGAATCAGAAATCTTCAATCGATGTTTTTAACAAGTTGAGTACATTGAAAATGAACTGAAAATTTTTATTTGTGTCTCGTGTAAAAATATATTAATTTATCATGTTATAAACGCCCCCTTAAAAAATCAGCTCAAAAAAAATTTTTTAGAGGTCGCTTAAGATTTTTAAAAATTTCCAAAATCGTCAAAAATTGAATTTTTTGTTTTTTATTTTTTTCCTCGTCATGTTATTATTTTTGTAGGTTGGAAAAAATGTCTATTCTGAAAATTTGAAATCAATATTTTAATTTCTAAAGGTCACTCATAATTTTTTTACTTTTCAAAGTAGTGTACCTAAAATGTTTTCGAGCAATCTGTAAATATAAATATTGACGAATTAATTATTTTTTTATCGAATTTGACGTACAAAGGAAAAGAAATAAAACACGAGACACTATAATTATAAAAATGATAAAAAGTAAGTATATTAAAAAATTATAAATATTTGGTACTTACAATATGGTAGTCAATTTTGTCTCAAGAAATTTTTTAAGTGTCTCGTGTTTTATTTCTATTCTTTTGTACGTCAAATTCAATAAAAAATAATTAGTTCTTTAACATTTATATTTAGAGATTGCTCGAAAATATTTTAGGTACACTACTTTGAAAAGTAAAAAAATTATGAGTGACCTTTAGAAATTAAAATATTGATTTAAAACTTTCAGAATAGACATTTTTTCCAACCTACAAAATAATAACATGACGAGGAAAAAAAAATAAAAAACAAAAAATTCAATTTTTGACGATTTTGGAAATTTTTAAAAATCTTGAGCGACCTCTAAAAAATTTTTTTTGAGCTGATTTTTTTTAAGGCGGCGTTTATAACATGATAAATTAATATATTTTCACACGAGGTACGATTAAAAAATTTCAGTTCATTTTCAATGTACTCAACTTGTTAAAAATATCGATTGAAGATTTCTGATTCAGTTACTAATTTCTATTTTCATCACACTCAAGAGTTCATTCACATTTCTTCATTTGATGAATGTTTCTTTGTATATAATAAAAGATGTATAAAAATGAATGTTTTGAATAAAAATTTACAGTTTTTTTACATAACACAATATTTATATACAGAGATAACGTTCCTGAACACTTTTATTTTCACACCTAGATTTTATTAGTCAGAATTTTTTTATGATTGTTACACATGTTTTTGACGTATTTTTTTCCGCTGAATCCGAAAAAATAGTAACTTTTCGAAAAAAATGTAATCCAAGCCAGTAAATGCAAAAAACTGCCTAAAAAAAACGGTTTTTGGATTTTTTCACGATGTTTTAATTGAGTGCTTTGAGTGACGTATAAAAAAAAGCAGGGCCTAATAATAATTATTGAAAGTGTACCAAATATTGATTGACGTATCAGTTATTATTTGAACGCCTTATTGGAATTAATATACACAATTATAATGGAGGTAACTGGCGAGTGCAGCACTGTTTTTTTCATAAAGGTTGAAAATGCGCCCATAATACGAGTTGTAATGAACACTCAAATTTTAAATAGGATTCGAGACCTGGGTATGAAATTCGTTGAAGTATCTTATAAAGTACAAATTTAGTCGCCTGTCTTAGGGATAAATTCCGATTTGTTCAAGATTTAAAGAGTAGGTGCCACGACCAGATCTAAGTAAAACTCTAAGTAAGCCGGCTCGTAGTTTTGTTAATATGTGGTATGTTAAATCCAAATGGCTACGTGGTTCTTTAACGTTAAATAAATTATTGTGTTGGTCCTGTGTATTATTTTCAAATCGTGGAGAAAATGCCTGGACAAAGTCTGGATTTGATTATCTTAAAAATTTATTTCGTTCAATTGACACATTCAAAAAGTCAGGAACATATTAGTTGTGTTTGCAAATTACATCCATTAGGTAAACAAAAAATAAATGTGATCAATTATTCAGCCCTTCAAATCGAAATTGACGTAGTCCTGGCAAAAAAACCCGTATTTTATTTCACTCCACATTTTTAATTGTAAAATAATTCGATGGAAACTCTACACCTTTCCGATGGTTTTGCTGAACCAATAAAATATATTGAGTATATTATGTTATGACAAATGTACTTAATATATTTTATTGAATAAATAGAGGTCCTTCTCCTAGCTATACGGTATATTACTAACAATGTTTACCATTACAAAAATTTAGGAAAACAAGATTTTTATAAAATTTGTTTGCCTCCCCAAAAAAAAGTCACGGGCCGCCACTGCCCCCACCTCCTTATCCAAAGTTATAAAATCTTGACGTTTTAGAAGATTTAAGGCATATTTAGTCAATTAAATTCTAGGTCTCTAAATGATTACTACTTACGTCTTTAGGAGGTAAATTTGAGGTATGTACATCAGGAGGTTTATATTTTGGGCGCAAATCAGCGTTGTTGACTTACTCACCTACTTTTTTCATTCCATAAATTTGAAAATATTAAACAAGAAATCTTTCAGGGCGTCTGAATCATAATCATAAATTTTTCTGAAAAATATCTGGTTAACAGATGATTAAAATTTGTAGCATTTTTATTGCTTCTACTAATGTAAGGGAACCACCATTTTGTGTTTTATTATTCTTCCAGATGTATAATTTGTTCTACAAAATATACAAATTTTTGTAGGCTAACATATAACTAGTACTAAATTGTACTTAAACGCATAAATATTGTCAAATTGTCAAAATGTCAAAAAACAAAGATATTTCAAAGGATGACAAAATGTTTACTCTTTGCAACTGGCAAAAAGGAAAATCCAGCCCTGTGACAGGACCATTGGACGCTCTTTTCCGGAGTATTAGAATTTCTTTAGCAAAAAAATAGGGTAGGCAAAAATAAACGAAATACCTTGCATAAATATAAAGTCATATTTATTTTATCGAAGAGTTGTTACATTAATATACACAACTAACAAAAAATAAAAAGCCATAATAAAATCTAAACAATAACAAAAAAACGGTAAAACATTGTAAGTACATAAAGTAATTTGTAAACTATATAAAATATAATAAAGAAATATTTAACGGTTACTTAATTTGTCCCTAGTAACTTCAGTATGCAATAACACGCAGATTCATATGAAAAGGCATTTAATAAAATCTCGTGATATTGCTGGTAACTATAACCTAACGAAAGGGAAACTAGTAGGCAGTACACTAATTAAAGTTTTATGGCAAATGACAACTGGCATCTAACGGTGTTTCAGATACCTACATGCATTGTTAAGTCTATACCTAATAATATGTTAGGGATAGACCTTACAAGTTGATAAAACACTGACTAAAATATTTTTTAAGTTTTTAATAATTCAGTTTTCGTAATTAAGGTAAAATAAAAAAATCACAAGTGATGCTGCAGTTAGGCAATTAAATCACGTCTTGCCTACGTACAGTTATATTATTTAATTTTTTTAGATACATTTCAATTTTTTACTATGATCTCAACACTTCACATAATCACAGTGATTTATTTATTCACTGATGATGACTATGTAGGCATGTCGTAATCATCGAAAGTAAAATACATTTACAACAAACTTTTGAAACACAGTACAGTTTTTTATATTTATTCATTATAAATAATTAAGTAAACTATAATCAGAGAACGATGTGGAAGAAAAGAAAAAAATAGTTATAATTAGTTCCATAAAGCATAGATTCATATTAATCTTACTGTTACAGTACAATTGACATCAGCTCAAAAAATCATCGCCTGGCTCGAGCTTCCTTTCTGGCTACCATCAAATAGCGGAAGAAAGAGAACACCTGAGTATCTGTTGACTTTTAGCCTTGTTTCTATAACTCGGGTGGGCGAAGAAATAGTAAACTTCAGTAATGAACAGTGTATGCGAATTTTATTATCTGCTTGGTTGTTATGAAAATTTTGCTAGACTGGTTAATAAGTGCATTGTTTAGCATAATTACAGTATACGCTGTTCACACGATTACTATATTTGTTCGCCGGCTCGAGAATAGCTTCACAGTGATACGTTACATACATACGAGGGTGGTACATGTATTTCATTATGTTCATATATTCTGATTATTAAAAAAAATACTTTTATCCTCGTTAACATTTTTATGTATAAATTTAACAAAGAATATCATTGCATAAAGAAAATGAGTTGTTTAGAAGCGAATGAAGATCGTATATAACACACGTATTAACAGAATTGTTTTAAACGTATGGTGTGTCATTTGATTTTACCACAAATATGGTCTCACATTTGTCAGATATGAATGCTAATAATTCCTTTAAGGCATCGGTTTTCTTACCATCAAAAAAATTGGAAAGTATCAGATAATATAAAATGTAAAATGGCTTATACAATGTCGTTTTAATTATTTTATATAAGAATAAAAAGCCGGACCTTTTATTCATTTAAAATAATACAATGTGTAAATAAAGTGTGGTTTATGTAATGTAAATTCAATGAAGACAGGTCAATTTTCTTGTCTTATTTTTCACTTTTTGATATCTTATTGTTAGTAAAAAGAGATGCCGCTGACAGCAGTCCGGATATGACGTCTTCAATATATGTTTATAATTTTTAAAAAGCTTATTAGAGCATTGAAAAAAATACGTTCTTATTTTGTGAATTATTGAATTTATTCCACACTTTCACGCACTGTGTAGTACAGTAAATTTTAATAAATCGGAGATTATATCGAATTCAGTTGATGATGAGTATAACCACCATCGGCAAATAGCTGGACCAATATGAATAATAACACAGCTCTACAAAAAATATGTATATTCTGTGTTAGAATGCAGATCACAGTTCCTATTATATATATTATACCTAATTTCATGATGTATTTTTTTGACGTGTCAATTTTTCTCGACAACCCACTTTAACAAAATTTCATAACCGATTTTTGGGAGTATTCGGGGTCTCTGAACACCAATATGATGTCAAAATTGTTATTCGACCTAATGATAGCTGTTAAAAAGCTGTCAAAGTTATAAATCGATTTTGCTCCACATTTTTAAATTTTCGGGATCGCTAATCACGAATCTGATGCCAAAATTCAATTTTGACGCGAAAGGTATTGACAGCTGTCGTTAACAGCTGTCAATACCTTGCCAAAATTTATGAAAAAGTGCAGTTGAATTCAATTTTGACATCAGATTCGTAATATAAGCGACCCCAAAAACTTAATAAAAAGGCACACAAAATCGAATTACTTTTTCAGGAATTTTGACAGCTTCTTGACTGTTGTTAGTGACGTAAGATTCGCGATGACCTGAAAACCCCTGAAAATGTGTTAATTTTTTTGGTGATAATTGCATCCCTCTGGGTTAAAGGGGGTTGCGGAAAAAATTGGATTGTCAAAAAATATTGTCATTATGAAATTCGATTTTAGCGCCTCAAAATACATAAGAATAGTGGGGTTTTCACTCTAGAGAAGGACATTTTTTTTTTTGTAGACTCGTGTAATCTATAATCGACAAATTATTATCCATAATAGCTACTTATAATAACCGAGTCCGGCTATTATTAATATTAACCGTAACTGTATTTACCGTAGCATATGCATTTTAGAGGAAAATTAATAAAGCACTTTAAAGTTTCCGTAAATAGCATATATTTTAAATTAGATGAACACGTTTATGCATAAAGATCATCCGTTCCACTTTATTTGCCATGTTACTGCATCGTTTATTTTAACTTCTCATAATTCGTAATTTGTTAACTTCTCAAACTGTATCTGTCCTTTTGAAATGAGACTCGAACCTTAATGAACAAGTGTTTTAATCATTTACTTAACAGGTAATTCACCAAAAATGACTTAAACTGGAATTTGCTTTTGGAAGTTACTAAAACAATTATAATTTTCCTTTATATTTAATATAATTTTAATATATATCTTTTATAAATAATTACAAAAATTTATAATTTTCCACCATTTACATTTTGTTGAGCTATTGACTTGACATTCAGGATGTCTCATCAATACACTTTACATCAGTAGCATTAAGCTCAAAAACAGCCCACTATGATTTTTAATTGGAACTATTTAAAAACGATAAATTATAATAAAACAATCAAATAGTTTTATTTCTGTTCACAACCTGTTCATAATCAGTTTCTTTTGATAGAAGAAAGCTGTTCTTGAAGTTTATTACTTTAAGTTCAAGTTACTTTGTATGGGAAATATTGTTTTAAAATGCAAATAAGATATGATCTGCAGACGTATTTCTGAATAATGGCTAATACAGGATTATATCTGCAATACATGTAAATAGAAGGTACTTGAAGGTCTGGTGCAGTAGAGTTTGCACTGATGAAAAAAATTCGTTTTTTTTTTTTTTGTAGAACTTTGATTTACATTGTTGTATAAATGACAAATAGAACACAATTTTTATATTTGACTAGAATAACGGTAATTTTCCGATAATATCAATGTTTTCACATACATATTCGACCCGTACAATATAAGGTCTAAATAATTGTAAGAATAGAAACCACTTTGCTTGGTATTAGTTGAACGAAAAGCTTAGTAAAAGGACGACTGAATGTTTCTGTTGACAATATAGGAACGGTAACGAATATTTTTTTAAGTATAATTCATTTTACCTCAAAAGAAAAACATGTAGAGGTAAATGTAAAAGTTGTAAGAATAATTTATTAAAACCGAATTAGGTAACTACAAATAAGGTAGTTACCTAAACTTGGTAACATGTTTACTTTATATTTTAACTTTTAGTGCTGGTGATATGTTTACTTTATATTTTAACTTTTAGAGTACCGGAAAGCCTGTACAAAAAAGCGAGCTTAACTTAAATCTAGTCTTTGAGGATTAGGACCATGATTTTGACCTGAACTTGCAGCTCGTCGATCAAGGGTATATCTAGGAATCATCTCTGAGGACTCGGGAGCAATTTTATGAATATGACTTTGTCATTCGCAACTGAGACCTAGGACGATATCCTTGTCTTGGAAAACCAAGTCACAGATGAAGGGTATACCTGGAGGGCTCTCGCATCGGATTTCAATGTCTGAGGCAGTACTGCTGACCTGGACAACCACCTCGTCAATGATTAAAATATTTGAGGCTGATTTCTGAAAAATGGGGCCGAGTTTCTCAGAGATCTGTTTATTGTTGTTGAGCTAATCATATAGAAATGTGTAATTAGCAGCCTGTTTGATATAAGCAATAATTGGTTGCCTATAAAGCAATGTAGTCCTTGTTACACACTGTATATTATCTCATTTATCATTACCCAGAACTAATGACATGGACGTAGACATTATGGATACCTTTTTTTTGTTTTCTTTTGCTTTTTTTTTGTTTTTCTTTTGTGGTAATAATTATAATATAGCGATTTTCTTAGAAACAACAACGCCATTGTTCTCAGTATTCTTTAAAACTCGTGTCTTGCAATTTTCGTTGAAAAAAAGTTACAAATACACTCACCTGTAAAATGTTTTGTTCTCACGGTGTATTGAGTGTACTTTGTATTGTTTTTGTCTTGCCTTTATCACAATTTTAGCATGTTTTTGCTTAAAAAAAAACGTTCTATTGTTGGTGTTTTGATGAGTGCTGCCTGGATTTATATCCATTTATATGCCAGAAATGATTTCTTTCTTTTTAAGGAATTCTTCCATCCAGAAAGATTGAAAGTTGTTGTTTAAGAACGAAGAAAAAATATTTCGATTTTGATATCCTTTTTATTCGCAAGTTTTGTATAAAACCGTATGGCTGTAATATATGGCTAGGACTGTACAATAGGGTCGATTAATAAAAAAGGCAAACCTAAGTAGGTACCAGTACAGTGGACTCTCAGTTATCTGGAACAGTATGGACATGTTCCGGAATTTTTGCCCGTTTCATGCTAATTTTGGAAATGGAATTAAATTGGAACTGAAACAAATTTATTTTATCGAACTTCATGTTGTTTAAGTTGAAAGTATTTTAATAATAAAAAAATAGGAATATGTAGGAACTCTTTAATAAATAAAATCCCCCCCCGCCGGGGGGGGGAAAGAAAAAAAAAAAAAAAAAAAAAAAAGGGGGGGGGGGGGGGGGGGGGGGGGGGGGGGGGGGGGGGGGGGGCAAGGGGGGAAAAGGGGGGGGTGGGGAAAAGGAAAAGGGGGGGGAAAAAAGGGGGAAAAAAAAAAAAAAAAAAAAAAAAAGGGGGGGGGGGGGAAAAGGGGGGGGGGGGGGGGGGGGGGGGGGGGGGGGGGGGGGGGGGGGGGGGGGGGGGGGGGGGGGGGGGGGGGGGGGGGGGGGGAGGGGAGGGGGGAGAGGGGGGAGACAAAAAAAACACAAAAAAAAAAGGAAGAGGGGGGAGAGGGGGGAGGGGGGGGGGGGGGGGGGGGGGGGGGGGGGGAGGGGGGGAAAAAAAAAAAAAAAAAAAAGAAAGAGGGAAGAAAGGGGGGAGGGAAGGAGAAAAAAAAAGAGGAAGGGGGGGGGGGGGGGGAGGGAAGGAGGGGGGGGGGGGGAAAAAGAAAAAAAAAAAAAAAAAAAAGGGAGAAAAAAAAAAAAAACAGGGACCCCCACCGGGGGGGGGGGGGGGGGGGGGAGAGGGGGGGGGGGGGGGGGGGGGGGGGGGGGGGAAAAAAAAAAAAAAAAAAAATGGGGGTTTTTAAAAATTTTTTTTTTGGGGGGGGGGGGGTTTTTTGGGGGGGGGGGGGGAGGGGGGGGGAACGCGGCGCCGGGGGGGGGGGGAGAAAACAACGGGGGGGAGGAAGGAAAAAACAACAAAAAAAAAAGGGGGGGGGGGGGGGGGGGGGGGGGGGGGGGGGGGGGGGGTGGGGGGTATTTTTTTGGGGGAGGGGGGGGGGGGGGGGGGTTTTTTTTTTTTTTTAAAAAAAAATTTTTTTTTTGTTTTTTGGGGGGCGTTTATAGAAAGGGAGGGGAAAAGAAAGGGGGGGGGGGGGGGGGGTGGGGGGGGGGGGGGGGCGCCCCTATTTTTTTTGGGGGGGGGGGGGGGTTTTTTAAAAGAGAAAAAAAGGGGGGGGGGGGGGGGGGGGGGGGGGGGGGGGGGGGGGCCCCCCCCGCACAAAAAATTAAACCAAATTTTTTTTGTGTGGGGGGAAAAAAAAAAAAATTTTTAAAAAAAAAAAGGAACAAAAAAAAAACGGGAAAAAAAAGAAAAAAAAAGAAAAAAAAAAAAAAAAAAAAACAAAATTTTAAAAAAAAAGGAGGGGGGGGTTTTTTTTGCCCCTTTGGTTTTTTTTTGGGGGAAAAGGGGGAAAAATTTGGGGTTTTTTTTTTATTTTTAAAAAAAAAAAAAAAAAAAAATTTTAAAAAAAATTTTTAAAAAAAAATTTTTTTTTTTTTTTCCCCCCCTTAAAAAAGAATTTTTTTTTTGACCCAGCCCGCAGTCGCTAATTTAAAAAATGGTATTCCAAAAAAATTCACAATATATATAGAACACCATAAAAATAAAACCAATACTAAAACCCGATAGAATCCATATTCAGGAAGCGGCATTTGGATGTTTTCGATTAACATGGCATATGGTCATTTTTCATGTTGTTGCGTATAATTGGGTTCCGGATCAATGGGAGTGTGGTGTATTATGCATATCCAATAATAATGATAACAAAAATATCTACTCATTCGGAGTAGTTTGCTGTAAATGGATGGGCCTTTACATCTTACGTTACTGTTTATGTTACGTTAACCGTATTTTCAGTGGCGGTTTTAACAATTCTCCGCCCTAGTGCAGAACATTTTGTTTTGGGCCCCTCTCGCTCCCCAGTATGTCAGTATTGAGCACGTCAGTAACTGCTTTGCTCTCTTTCCCTTCCAAATTTGCGCCCTCTAAAAATTTGCCGACCTACGCTATGGCGTATAGGAAAATCCAGCACCGAGTATTTTTTACTTAGTAATGTTGTTAAAGAAATGTAATGAGTAAAGCATTTCATTACGTTATTCCGTTAATTTAAAGTAACCACTTCTTTCAGAACGAGGTGTGGTTATCGCGACTGTTATTGTAATACCGAAACATGAGTTCTGGATCGTGGAATGGCTGTCGCGGTTGTCACGAAAATCGCGAGTCATTAATTGCTGGACAAAGTTTATGTACATGTATGTATAATACAGCGCTCTCGAAAAGTAGTAGATAATATTGGATAAAATCGATAACGATTTTTTTTTCGAAAAAAATGCTCACTCAAAAGACCTGTTAAAGAATTGTCATTCTTTAATAGGGGTCTTGGTTTTTTTTGGCCACTTGTCAAACAGTTATGATGTCAGTGATACTTTTTTTATGAGAACCCCTATTTTTTTATGATGGGACAAGAAAGACCGTCTTTTTTTCACTTACTTACTGCAAGTGTATATATATCAATGTAGGTTACCTATATATCAATATGTAGGTTACATAATGAAAATTTTAAGAAAATCGATTTTAAATGTTAAAAACTAAGTTTACTAGAAATAAAAGATAATTTATTAAAATGACAAAAGTTCAAACTAGGCACAAGAAAATGTTATTGAACAATATCAATTAAAATTAACATGTTTTTTTTTCAAATACGGCGAATACGCTAGTGATTATAAGTTTTAATATCGGAAAAACGGACTTCACACTAAACGAAGTACATGACTGATAATTTCGAAACCTCAGTGCATATAATATTTATAAAAAAGTAGTGAACAAGATTTTTCTGAGTGTCTTGCGCTCTATCAGGATGTAAACATTGCGCAATATGAATTTTCTTTCATTTTTAATAATCCTAGTCATGGGGGAGACCGAGAGAGGTTGAATATATCCTACAGATCACGTCACTGTTGCCCTCAGAATAGTAATCAGTGCCAACTATAGTTCTGGAGTTAGTTTTGTCGTACGATTATTGAGTCTCGTGTTATTGATTGAGAATTTGACGTTTGCAGTGATTGTAAGTAAATAGGTATATCCCTCTTTAGAAAATCTCAGTTAACACATTCGATGCCCAATAATTTATTAGTTCGATGCCCAATATCGATTTGTTCTTGCTGGAAAAATTTGGAAAACGTTGTTACCGTCTGCTGCGTTTACAGGGTCTTTTATCGAGTCTTTTTAAAATTAAATTATCTACAGGCGTTGGCTGGTGCTACGCAAGGGCGTAGCCAGTATTTATCTTTGGAGGGGGGGGGGGGGAGCGCCCAATGCAGATGAAACCAAAAAAGCCAAAAAAAAGTCAGTGGAGGCAACGGTAACCGCAATCCCCCGAGTATTTTGGATTTTACTTGACCCTTGGGGGGGGAGCGGCCGCCCCCATCGCCCCCCTCCCCCCTGGCTACGCCCTTGGTGCTACGTTGGTGATATAGGGATGATACAAAATTGACAGCAAATGCGAATCGCCCCACCGCATAGTCGCTAACCCATCCACTGAGTTTGACGTGCTTGATAGTTGATTTTATCCTCCAATTAAGTCTTACTCTTTTCTCTATTTCTTGACTGGTATTTTGTAATACACTCTGTATACATATTTCCCTCGTATATATATTTATCTATCACTTTCAAAGTGTCCTTTTTTTATTTAATTATTGCGTATATACAATAAATAAACAGTTATTGGTACCTAGCTAATTAATTCATAGTTCCTTGTACACAGGGTGTTTAAAAAAAACGCGGCAATATTTAAGCGGGAATGATTTAACACAGGACATTCTATAAAAAAAGTTCTTATAAACATAAGTCCGCAAATGCTTCATTACCGATCTACAGGATGTTGAAGTTTAATTTTAAAAACAGTAAAAATTAGTAAGTGCTCTACATTCTTGTATCAATAAATTTGATTAAAGTGCCCCCCTGACTTAATAATTTTGATATTCTAAAATCAGCCCCTTAGTATTTCTACAAACAACAAACAATAATTTGAATGTCTAAATTAAAACAGCATCGGATTTAGGCGCGTACTAAAATGGTTTTTATTTTTTTACTCAAAAACGGTGCGTCGTACAATAAAATCTGAAGAAAGCTTTTTTCATCATATTTGAACAAGGAATTGAAAAATAATTTTATTTTTAGAAAAACCAGCGGCGTCCTATTTTTCCTTTAAAAATACCTAGTGATATGCCGATACGCGCGCCACTGGTAAGACTAAAAAATCATTTTATATTGCAAAGTATGCGTCTCCCATAGCTATTGACATGCTTAAAATTTCATTATAATATCTCAAACGGTTTTGGAGAAATCTAATTTTTACTGTTTTTTAAAATTAAACTTCAACATCTTGTAGACCGGTAACGAAGCGTTTGCGGACCTATGTTTATAGGAACTTTTTTTATAGAATGACCTGTGCAATCACCCCCTTAAATATTGCCGCGTCTTTTTTAAACACCCTGTATAAGTACATACCTGTATATATTTTTAAATGAAAAAGGTAACTATATTTTCAGTCCACTCCGTTATATTACCAATACGTTGGTATAAAATTTACCATGGTGGTATTTCATACCATTAGGATCAGTAATATCAGTATGACAATAAATTTCAATATATGTAGGTAGTTTTGTACCTTTATAATTATAAATGTCAATTAATATATTACAGCAATTTTAGGTCTTTGTCCTCTATAGTTTCAATTATAACACCTTTTAATATATTTAAAGTGACAATTATTATACTTTGACAAATCAACAATAAAATTATTGTCACTTATTTATCTAAATATTCGACCATCCCATTATACACATTTTTAAATACATTTTTAAATTAAATAGGTATGTATGTATGTAGGTAACTGTCTTTTCAGTCCATATGTTGCACTATCAATACGTTCATATAAAATTTACTATACAATATATGCAGTAAGTATACCATGTTTAGTATTAGGATACATTATGTAAGTATATAATTAAAATAGGTACAAATATAATAACAGTATGTAATAATTTTCAATATACTTTTACAATAAACATTTTTAATATATTACAGTAATTTTATATTCCATCCTTTATATTTACAACTAAAATACATTGTATTATCATTTTCTGTAAGTAACACTTATTTCTCAATAAATACATTAATTAATAGGTAATTCTCTACCTAAATATTTCATCATTATATACATTTTGATATGGATAGATGTTGGTAACCATATTTCCAGTTGAAATAATACAGCAAGATAGAATCCGAATCGTGTTAGTGTTATAACACGAGTGCGTAGACTACTTGCGTAGCTCCGGCAGCGCTATCTACTGGACGTCACTCGCAACTCTTAGATGAACGAGGGAGCTGCTTGTTGTTGTGTGCCAATAAAATGAACGGAAAAAACGAACTCATTTTTCACACATTCCCGGGTGCGAATAGGAGCAGGAGCGGAAAAATGCCTGATATTTAAAAAGCCTTATATAATATACAGCAAAAGTAAACATAATAAAAACAAATTTAAGTACATCCCGAATATAATTACAAACAAAAAAAGAAACAGAAGTACAATTTTATTCTCAATTTTGTGTCCTTAAATATACTACAGGCAAATTAATTTTGAAACGACCAAATTTTCATTGATTAAACAAATCTAAATTTGCGCTAAATTGGACAGTTGCATTGTTATAGCATTCTTAAAAAAATAAATTACCAAAATAACATTTTCTGCCAAAAAAATTTCTTAATCCGCCAAAATGTCCGATATATAATATCAATCAATAATATTATTCAATCCGAACGATTCGATAATCCAAATAGGGGTCTGCCTTTTGGTAGACCTCTTAATCCTAATTCTTAACTCTTAATTATCTCTTTAATCCGAACCCTTTCTTAGGCGTTCGGATTAAAGAGTCATACTGTAATGGTTTCTATAACATTTGACACTCGGAAAAAACTCGGAAATTGTTAAGTTCCTTTTATTAACACTACTTAACATTCCCTGTTTTACTGTCTATTTTGACTGATTGAAAACTGCACTGAATAATCACTACCATTTTTCACAAACAATTAAGTTTGGTACAGCTGCGAGTAGAAAGCATCTAACAGTTTATAATTTTGATCGCTCAGATGGCGCCACAATAGTTCACGCGAGATACGCAGGTAGCCTACACGCCAAATAAAACCTAACCCTGCCATCGAATTTAGACGATATTACCAATCAACCAATAGCAGCTCAAGTTTAAATTGGAATAAGGTAAAGAGCTATTCAAAAAAAAAACGTCATCAAATCTGGCTATGAACGAGAGAGATAGAAATAGGTGTCATGTCGACGCTCGAAACGAAACTTTGTTGTCAAACTTTTGAAGTAGCTATCAGAATTGTAAAATAAATAATGGAATTCAATTTTATCGAAGAACAAGACAAAAGGAAACGTTGAAATGATTAGGCAAGTGATGACGGAGAATCCAAGAACATCAATTAACTGTTGTTAATCTGAGCCAACAAGTGAATCTGCCCTATACAACATGTCAACGAATTTTGAAAGGTGATTCGGACTCTATTCATCTATCATCTATAATCCACACATGATATTCTCAGAGCAGACGAACCTCTAATACTACAGTTCATCCAACTGGGTTATTAACAATTTTAACAATAATGATGCTGTCTTCGAAAAAAGTTTTTTTTACGGGTGAAGCTTGGTTCCATCTTTCGGGCTACGTTAACTCTTAGAATATTTGGAGTACAGACAACCCTCACTTTTATATTGAAACTCCACTACACTCATAAAAAATGGGTGTGTGAGCAAATGTGAGCAGAAGGAGGATTGTTGGACCTATTTTTTTTAACGGAATACTGGATGCAGAGGTACCGTTTAGAAATTTTAACACCTTTTGTACAAATGTTACATGACGACGAACTCCAAGAAGGTTATATTCAACAAGATGGAGCTCGTGCGCATACTACTAGGGAAACAATTAAGTATACAGGGTGGTCTTCCGGGAATTGCATCCATCGATTATGGGAAAACTATAATTAGTAAAAAATCTCAAAATTTGGTGACATACTAAATAATTCATAATAAAATATTAAATAAAATATTTTCACGTTAATCGCACTTCCGGTTATACCGGAAGTAGATGTCAACTTTGTTATTTTAAATGGAATGCCCTGTATATTAATACATTTTTAGATTATATGGTGAATTCTAAGAATATTTTATGTATAATGTCCTATATCTAAGTTTAAGCGGTTTTGTAATTTAAGTTTTTATATCAAAAATGACCTCTGCAGGCCCTAACATAATTACCAATATTTCCTATAAGAAAGCCTTTGCTATTCAATTTGGGTTGGATTCCTTATTGAAAAGGATCCACTTTAATAGATTTTTTTGTAATATTCTGATAACTATAATTACAGGGTGTTCAAAAAATGAGATTAAAAAATGAAATTGGGAAAAATGCCAAAAATCAATTTTTTCAAATGGAAACCCCCAAATTTTCATAATTTTATCTTATTTAGCATTAAAAATAAAGTTTATATAAGGTTGTTTATTCTACAAATTTGTAGTTTTGAAAATATTGCCAATTTAAATTATTTTAAAATATTTTCAAAACTACAAATTTTTATAATAAACAACCTTACCCTTATTTTTAATGCTAAATAAGATAAAATTATGAAAATTGGGGGTTTCCGTTTGAAAAAATTGATTTTGGGCATTTTTCTCAATTTCATTTTTGATCTCATTTTTTGAACACCCTGTAAATTATAGATATCAGAATATTACAAAAAATCTATTAAAGAGAATCCTTTTCAACAAGGAATCCGACCCAAATTGAATAATAAAGGCTTTCTTATAGGAAAAATTGGTAATTATCTTAGGGCCTGTAGACGTCACTTTTGACATAAAAACTTAAATATCTCAAAACCGCTTAAACTTAGGTATAGGACATTATACATGAAATATTCTTAGAATTCACCATAGAATCTAAAAATGTATTAATATACAGGGCATTCCATTTAAAATAACAAAGTTGATATATACTTCCAGTATAACCGGAAGTGCGATTAACGTGAAAATATTTTAGGCGTAGTCCCCCATCGATTTAGTACGTCACCAAATTTTCAGATTTTTGATGATTATAGTTTCCGTGATTAGTATATCTATTCACCGGTCCAAGCATACGTTAACCGACAATAAAATTTGGATATTGAAATTCTAATTGTATGTACATAATGAACTTATTAGCTACGGCACAGGTGAACATTCTATACACAGAAATAAATCAGCATAGTGTTGCGCCTTATTAGCTTTGACGAGCCTATTAAATCTACATCTGTTATTTATATACACACCTAAAATTGAAAGATACCTGGGATAATATGATTGTATGTCTATAATAGGAATCAGCTAAAAGTCGTGATGTTTCCTTTAGTTACATCACCGACATTACAAAACATCTCCGAACAACACCGACAAAACATCTCCGAAGTTACATCCACACCAAAGTAGGGTTGTCACCTTTCTGATGAACGAAAACCGAACTTTATAGTTAGTTAATAGGATTATGATCACATATTTCTCGTACAATGTATTAGTAAAAAACGTGATAAGCTTGAAATTGACTGAAATTTGGAATTTTGAAAATATCAATTGAAATAACAAGTTGAGAATCAACAACTTTTGTGTTGGTTACTGCTAGTCCACACCAAAGCAATATTAGGTAAGACACAGATAACAATACGGTGTTGCGTATTTTTGTTAGTCGTAGAAGTTTCTAAAAACAATATATCCACAGGCAGTGGATAACAAAATCACAAATATTCTTAGAACACTTTTAATGAACATTGTTTCATATCAAGACACCATTGGTATTTATTTACTGGCCAAAAAGGGATGAAGACGATGATCTGCTAGTGTGTTAAAGTCATATTTTAATACACTGTACTGAGAAGAGAGGTAAAGAAATAATGAACAGAAAAATATGAGTGTGACCAACCTTACACGAGAGAAATCAACGTAGCAGGAACCAACTTATTATTAAACAGGATAATTTGATCAGAGATGGGCATCTGTCAAACTACAGAATAAGTCCTCAAAAGCGTTTGCTAGTTAAATGCAGTTGTTGGCCAGATGTGATTTTTACCATTCTTTGATGTATCTTTTCAGAATTGTTAAGTAAATTTCAGAGACAGAGAACACCCGTCTGCACCAGTGTTTCGGTAACTATGTTTATACCTAATCCTTTGATTTTTTTTTATCACAAAACAGTTTTTATCACAAAAACAATAGTAAACATTTGTCTACAACGAAGGAACAACTTATTGTATCTTAATACAAGCATCAACAGTGGCACAAGTTGTTTTGGATGTTGCTCTGGTAACAGTAGTGTTCGTGAATGTATGTTGGCGTTTCAAAGCATAGAGACAGTAAGCAACATAAATGTATAAACGTTTTGTCTATATTGAAGCAATAAAAAAATTACCGTGTTTCAGTTTTCTTCCTGTTGCACGTATAAACAGAAAAGATTGTCCCAACAAAGTTCAAAAATGTCGACTCACGAAGGGTGTCTTTCGCTAGGAACAACAGTTTTCTTCCAGAAAATTTTACATTTTTCTTTTTACTTCCGTTTCATGTTTCATCTGCTCTAGACATCTCACTTAATTTTGTCTATGCATCTTGTTTCAGGACTCCGCAGGATCCTTACGGAAAATAGGTCGTGGTCAAGGTCTCTAAAATTTTGGATTCTAAAAACTCCACCTTGACAGGGTTATATTTAGGAAAGATGATTTTTTAGAACTTAGTGTCCTTTGAGACTATTGTTCTACGTGCCAAGAACTACTAGAATCCAAAGTTTCAGAGACCATGACTGACAGCCAATTTCCATAAGGATCATGCGGGGTCTTTTCTGCGTTTGTGTTTTAGGTTTTTTGGATTCCACAGTCACTCGAAACTTGGGTACGTCTCGATTAACAGAATTAATTAATCAGTATTCCACTTAAAACCAGGCATGTTTATTTTAGAAACTCAAATAGTGTACATATTCACCTCAAAATGTACAAACGACAATTAGTTACAACCTGTCTCCATTAAAGCAACACAACGTATAGAACACAGCGGAGTATTTAGTTTTTGTTGTGGAAAAAAGAAGCAATCACTGAATCTTTCAGTAACGTTTTAATAAATATGCAACAGCAACAGAAAAGTTGCTGTATTGTTGATGCGGATGTAGCTTAAGATTAAAAGGCAGATCGAATCTGCTAACGCTTTCAGTCAACGTTTCAATTTCTGGTTTAAGTTTACGAAAAGTTTCGGTTAACCCCCAATAATTTCAGACTACACTGTATTAGCGTATTCAAGTGTCAGCGTTATTTAAAAAAAAAACATTTCTTAATTAGCTTAAACATTTATGAATATATATAAAAACAAATTCAATAAAGGCTGTCTAATTTTTCGAGTTTTTCATTGACGCATACATTTAATAAAAAAATACCAACTCGTCTTTTCTTGGGGGAGTTAGAAAATACTCACAATTCTCACATAAAATTGTTTAAGAAAGAACTTGAATGCGAACTATTTTTCAACCATAATTGTGAACAAGATAGTAAAAGTGAATTTAGTAAAAAAAACGTGTCGCAGTAGAATAATAATAATTATTAACAGCGATTAGCAGCACCCATTTGGTATAAAAGAAACTACTGAATATTTTGGACTTCGATCAATAAAACGAGTTTTTTGCATAAATATGAGAACATAGATCACATGTCGAAGGTAGATATTCTCCAAGGTGATCTAAACGATAAATATAACTATCTTTAGATAGATCAAGCGATTACAAAAGAAACGCACAGCGACAAAACAGAGGGTTGTTTTTTGTTTTGTCAACTTTTCAGGGAACTCAAATTTGAAAATAAAGAAAATATTTTAGAAAAAAAAAATTGAGGAAACTTTGAATATCAATGAAAAACAGCAAGACATTATGTAATATACACAATAGATAAGCAGAAATTTAAATATTTATTTAACCCCTTGACTGCCGAGAACTATGTTTTTTCCACTTGACCCAAACTGCCGGAAAATCACAAATCTTTGTCCTTTGTCAAATGTTCTATTGACGCCTGATAATGTGTAAAATGTAATCAACATGCTGAATATGATCCCAGGGTTTATTGGCTTCTTTTTTGCGTCCAAAACAGATTGGACTCTAAGGAAATGACAATTTTTCAGATTTTTTAAAAATCTTTGACCTCATACACTCAAGTTATGTGCCGCATTTAAACAGTGTTATTTTGACAAGCTGTATCATTTCCGAGGTATTTTGACCCGCTGAACATTACGTTGTCAAAATTTGGGTCAAGTGCTCCAAAATTTGGGTTCAATGACTCAATTTATAACTCGCAGTTTGTATATTATTCAGAAATTCACAGATTGAGGCGAATATTGGACAAGACCTACTGACTCAGTGCGTCCAATACGTCGGAAATAATGTCTGAATAAAATATTGGAAAACTGTAGATTGAGGATTTATGAGGTGATTCAATGACAAAATTTAGACTTTATGATAAGTTGGCGTGCGTATGACGAATTAAAATAACACCATGATGATCAGTGAGTCAAAATACGCCGGAAATGATATGTCTAGCTAAAGTTGTCAAAGTTTCTAAATTCGGTAGTCAGGGAACATTTCAAGAAATTACGGTGGCGGTCAAGGGGTTAAAAAGTATTTCAGTATAATCTGTATGATAAAATGTTTGCCTTATGTAAGTAAAAATTTTGTTACAGTTTGTTTAAGGCGTTAGTGAAAAGAAAATAGCTGATACAAACGAAACAATAAGAATCGTTTTAACCAACAGACGAATATTTTTTAAAAATATATTTATATTTCTTAAATATATATTGTTAAATACACATTCGTATGTAAAAAGTAAGATATAACATTTCGTTTAAAATAAAGTTGACGTCAGATTCTGGCATAACTGGAAGTGATACGGGGTCAAAAGTAAGTATTTTATTTAAACATATTTGGAGCATGTCTTCTATCAAAGCAAATATATGATTACCAGAAATTAAAAAACTTTTAATGACAAAGGTATGAAAATTAAAAAATGTGCAAAATAATAACAGTGGAATCACTAATTATGCTAAAATAATAATAATAATAATTTGAACTATCGATGGCAGTGAGTTTATAAATAACTGTCCACAAACTGAAAGTCAAATCCCTATAATCCGTCTAAAAGTCAGGTTAATAATAGTCACCTGTGTATGTTAAAGCTGTGCAAACAAGTATTTTTCAGGTAGGGAAAACGTTTCCCTTGAGATAGTAGATTAGCTGCTGAAATATTCGGGGTGGAAGAGTAGGAGGGAGTGAGGCCACTCCTTGGGCCGCCTGTGACGGGAGCGGTTAATGTTGACAATTTGAACTAACGAAACTAACGAACAGTATAACGCGGACAGCTAAACAAAAGCGTTTAGGGGAGGAGCATAGCCGCACAGCTGAGTACGGTTAAAGACGTACAAATTTCAACCCTGTATATTTTTGGATCAACGTAATTTGGATCAATGTTCAACCAGTTTCCGCGCATGTTGTATACAAAATAATTTCTCAGGTAGTGTGTAAAATGTGTGTAAATACCTACATAAAGTGCGGCTCAAAAGTGTCCCCTCTAATTTTTTAATGTACCTGCTGACTGACGCCGGACAAAGACAAGTTGAAATCGTTCTACTTTTAATACTTTCAACCGGTCATATAAAAGGCCCACCGATCTACCGATCCATGTTCGGGGGATCAGTAATAATAAGAAATACGATTATTAGGAAAGCGGTCACAGTAATTCTCTCGGTAGCATGTACAGGGTTAGTTTCCATAATTTGACAAGTTATTGCGAATTTATGAAATTAGAAAAAAAGTTCCTTAGGCGTTCCTCAAAAGTTATAGATTTTTGCTGCCACGCTTGGACGTATTATTACGATTTGGAGATGAAGTGGGTCGAAAGGGAGGACCTACACCAAAGAAAGCACGCATAAAAAAAATAGACATTAAAGCTGTGGTCATAGCATTTTTTTGACTACAAGGGGATAGTAGATCCCTTAAAAAGCGACCCGACTTAATCAACAAGTGAACTTTTTCTGACCATAATCCTCGACCTCACGCGAATAATGTCGTGGTGGAATGCTCAAACAGTAAAAATGTTAAATGTGTGCCACACCCTCCGTATAGCCCCGATATAGCTCCGTGTGACTTTTATCTATTCTATTCTTTAACTATGACTCAACCATTTATGACATTAATTTTTTTAATTGCTGGTCTAATTAATTAATAAGTAATACTTAAATTCAATGTTTTGTGCTCTTAATGCAGCAAATTTGTGAAAAATATTGAGGTATATTTCGTTTACTACAATTGATGTTGGTCTTTTGGTTTTCGAGTGAGATATGCTGATTAAAATATTAGAATCTAGATCGTTCACATCTTATCGTACGGTCATTTACACTAGCATATACATTCTACCTACAGGCACCAGAAATATCAAATATTAAAGCAAACTTAATCATTGAATATTCCTTAATCATCAATTAATCATTCCATGGTTACTCCACCAATTTTTATTAGGAGTTTCAAGGCATCAATTAAAGTAAGATAAAAAAAGTATGCCGGGAAATCGATCCGGCATGTCTTGAATTATTACTCTTAGAACTATTCTGAAGTTTTTATTATTAAGAAAACATTGTCGCTATTGTCACTGCATAATACATATTGCAGCGAACATAAACAATGAGTTACCATTACGTCTGCCGGAAGAGGCTGACGTACGCTTTTCGATCCATTCGATGGGATTCACGAGGATACTATCGCTTTCGGGGCGAGTCCAGAAATATGGAGGACGTTCGCGATTTGGGTGGCTGGGATATAAAACTATGTCGGGGCCGCGGAGAAGTCAGTCTTGAAAATAATTACATGCGGTTCGCGTTTTGTAAAGCGTACGCTGATATAAATTGTTGTATATAAATTGGCATTAGTGTTAGTTATTAGTTTCTTTCGGTATTGTGTTTGGTTAAAAAAAATCTGTTTTAAAAGTGGGCTTTTCATTTTTCACACTAAAACTTAGTGCTTGGAAATTTCTAGAAAGTCTGGAGAGTGATGGGGTACGTGTTATACAAAGCGTGCACTTATGTGCATTCACATTATTCAATCTGAGAGCGGAATTGTAATGTGTAACGTAAAAATGAGCGAAACCTCAAGTGAGATTCGATTATATCAATTTCGTTTAGGTCATAATACAACCGAAGTAGGTATATCGAAATCATGATCTGGTAGGCCACTTCAACTTGATACAATACCAGTGAACCGGTTTTAATAGAGCTCGAAGTAACCAGTGACCATTCCCGTTTCCCAATATTTTAAACAATTTCTTCGTATACCGTAGATTTTTAATTATTTGGGGAAAAATTAAAGCAAAGTTAACCAAACACGACAAACACGTTTGGGAAAGTGTGGCCCTAAAATATGGGTTATGCTTAGGGTCTGGAAAGTTTGCTCTAACGCATGGTAAACTGCATTTAATTATCCAGCGCTCCCGCAATGGGACCCGGCGCATTAGTGGGATCGGTCATTGCCGTACGTATGCACGGGCAAGAAATACACGCGTATATAATTTAGAAGGTGGTTAAAAAATACGGTTTGTACTTTAATTATCATAGAGTTGTGTATATTGTATAGCACACATTTCCGGACCCTAGTGATACAGTTCTTGCTACGTGTGAAGACACTGACTGTCTGAGCTAGCGACACTGATCTAAAAATACGATATACACACGAACACACTGCGAAGACACTCGATTTAGACAGCTTGACTAGACACCGAATTGTATACGTCTGTACGTAGCATTACACGGACACTTTTATTACAATCACAAAAATGTTCACATTATTTAGGATAACGCATATTAAATATTTAATTTAATACTTCGAATTAAATTTGACATTTGCGATTTCTAGCAATTCAAATCAAAGTACTATCTATACACTTCGCGGATAATTCTCGTAACCATATGTACATATAAATGCCAGGCGCATGTGCATTGCGGGATAACTACTTCTCTCACGAGTTTATCCCACGGCATGAGAAAAATTAACTATGAATTTAAGTACACTGTAACGAAATAGATAACATTTCATAGTGATCGTGGACGAACAAGGCAAAAGACTGATAGATTTACTGCTTGTGCTGGCGTTTCGTAGTCGAGGCGAATCCGAGACTATGAATTCAGCATGGGCAGTAAATCATTTTTTGTCGTGTTCAGCATATAATTTTTTCGCTAATCTATAATTATGCGATTATCAAATAGCAATTTTGGAATTATTTTTAATCATCTTCAATGCAAGTTACTATCATTCATTGCAGCTTTCACGTTGCCGCGGGTTATAGGTAATAACCCACATTATATGGCGGTTATGACAACAATTAATTCGATATTTATCAAAGATTAGAGAGGAAAGCAAGGGCTGTATCAGTGGCTCCATCTCAAGTTTAACCATATATTCAATTCATTCATTTTTACATTCATTTTTAATCTTTAAAAGTTGACAAAGCATAAATCCATATCTTCTAACTCCTTGTTTAGTTTGTAATTTGCATAGTACAGAGCTAAAATATAATTGGTATGTTTTCGATAATATCCATTATAAGGTCTTCATTTCCACAAGATTACATGCATATATCCATATTTGTGTTACTTACTTCGTTATTGGCTATGTACTTGAAGTTTGAAAAACCATCGGTTTCAAGCAGAGTTTATACACTGTACAGTCAGCGTTGAAAGTATTCATACCCACTTTTTAAAGGTTGCTTAAATTCTGATATTTTTTTGTACTACACTATTGATTTTTGAAATTTCTGATAGATTTATAGCCTGTGAAATTCTGGGTCTAATAAGCCCAAGGTATAATAATCCCAATAATATGTCGATCGTGTGCAAAGATATCGCTAAAAAATTAAATTGCGATATTTTAAAAAAATCGTGAATATCTTCAAAAATATTAAATCATTTTAAAAGATAAAGATATCTGACTAGCTGAACCGTTTTAGAAAAAAATTCCTAGACATGAAAAAATTCCGAAGTTGAGCTAAAAACCATAAAAATTCAAAACTCTACCATCCTTACTACAGGTTTAGTAAAAATCACTGTTCATGAAATTTTAATAGCACAACGAGTTTTAGATGGATATTAATCTGTTAATTTTTTTAGAGTTATGCGTACAGGGCATGTGAATGACATTATTGATTTCAATTATTGGTTCTAATATTAGTACAACTTTTATCGTGTTTCGAAACTCGAAATTTTTCGTGTCTAGGAAAAAAAATTACAAAATAGCCTAGTTGGTCTTTTAGTTTCCGTTAATATGTGTTAAACAACTTTGAAAAGAATTTCATATTTTCTGAGTTATTCACGATTTTTTGAAAACATCGCAGTTTTACTTTTTTAACGATATCTTTTAACACGATTGTCATATTACCTTCAACTTGGGCAGAATTTCACAGGCTGTAGTTCTATCACAAGCAAAAGAATCAATGCTGTAATACAAAAATTATCAGAACTTAAGCAAATGGGTCGTTTCACAAAGTTCTTCCGGCATTGAAGGATCGTGTTCCTGAGATTATTTCAAGCAAAAAGTTCATTTCAATGCCCGATTCACTACCGGGCTGTGCAAATTTGAAACTAAAAATATTAAATACTTTGACAGTAATATTTAAAATACCATGACAAGCTTTAGTTACATTTATAATTTTTCAAACTATCCACCTCCTACTCAAATGTTGCAGACCAATAAATTGCTCGAGTTGCATTCATTATTTTAGCATGTCTGTTTTTTATTTATTTTACAACGTTAAAGTCATTTCTATAAAAGCCTCGCGTGGTCTTCTATTAAATCTCACATGTTATAAATGTACACAAGATATAAATAATCCACAGGATTGAGGTCTTGACTGAGGTCCAATCCTAGCGATGTTGTCAATGGTAGTGATCATTCAAGTAAGCAATCACTATCCTCAGAAAGTGAAGAGGAGCTCCTTCAAGAGTACTTTTAGGTTCAAATTTGCGTAGCTCAATAAACACAGTGAATGGGACACATATTCATGTGATTTTTTTTCTTGAAATAATGTCAGAAACATGCTTCTTGAACGCTGAGAGAGCTTCGTGAAAACCCCTGTATAGGTAGGTATATCTTAAACAATACTGTTAGTTATAATTATTATAACTTAAAAATTCGTATTTTGTTTTCTTTTTCTAATTTAACATTCTTAGTGTATTTTTCAAAACTTCAAAAGCTCTAAAAATTTAAATATCTGATCTTGTATATGAACAAAGTAGCGTCATGTGTTGCCCCAAATGATAGATGATTGACTTTGATTGATTGGTTTCCTACATTTTTCTTTCTAATCGTTGATAAAAATATTAAAGATTACAAAATTGTCAATCTGTGTTAATGGAATTGTTAGATAAATATTGAAAACGGATATTTCAATTTGTTGACCAAAAAATAATAAGCTGTAATCAAGATGTGGCAAATAATGTGGAACTGTTTGTTACCAAAAAATTGAAAATTTTAAGAAGTGTATGGTTAGTTTCATGAATAGTGAATACCCGCTTTAATTTTTTAATTTCCAAACTATTTAAAAAAGTAAAAACCGGAAAAAAAGTCTTTCACACGGGTTTTCATATAGAATTCAGATATGATTACAATGTTACTAAAGCTCTTTATATACATGTATAGTAAATTATATACCTGTAACACTGTGTAACAAAATTGTGGTCTTGTCTTATCCTTGCGGGGGGACCTATTGTCCTCAGTTCAGTAGGTCATAACAACCTCAAAAAGTTCATTTAGAGCGATCGCAAAACATTCGTGAGGCCAGGAAAACGATTTTTTTTACATTTTGTAACTAAATAAAGTTATAGTCCAAATATGTCATGCATATAAATATTGTTAGAGTACAATATACTTTTGCGGGACTATGGGGGCTATATTTTATTAACTATGACTATGATATTTCGATTTGTTGACCAAAAATGATTACCAAAACTTTCAGTGTGAAAATTGATATGCAGATGTGGCAAATAATGCGGAACTGTTTGTTACCAACAACATTGAAAATTTTAAGAAGTATATATAGACATCCAAAAAAAAAAAACGTCATCAACTCTGGCTATGAACGAGAGAGATGGAAATAGCGGTCATGTCTAAGCTTTTTGGTTACGTCAAACTTTTGACAAGTGACTGTCACAATTTGTAAAATAAACAATGGCTGTCATATGATGTGACAGTCTTGACAAGTAAATAAGGTTATAAATTCGATTAAGAATAGAAATACGTCTTTTTTTTCTCGGCCAACTTTGATGACGTTTTTTTTGGACGTCTCTATATATGGTTAGTTTCATAAATACTTTGTAGAAAAAATCTGCTTTTCTCAAACATTTCCAGTTTTTGAACAGAAGTGGTGGAAACGCCATAAAATCGAATGTTTTAACCTAAAAAATATCTGTTTGACAAACGGGCTCTTAAAAAAACTTGACCGAAGAAAATCTTTAGTCCATTCGGAATTGTATGTTCTGCAAATGTGAAAATCTCCAAATATTTGTTTTAAAATCCTTCATTTGTTTTCCATTGTGCGTACATTTTATAACATTTATTGTGTAATTTCGTGCCTATGACATCCTAATACGATACTGGAGATAAAAACCGTCTTCTTTGAACTCCACTTTTACTTCTTTATTCCCACTAGAAATACTCCTTGAGTTTGTATACGGAATAAAAAATATTCCTTCCATTATTTTGTTAATTTTTAGCTTTCAACATAGCAAAAACCAAAAACAGAAAATTATTTTCTTCTCAAAAACGCATATTTTTGCATTATTTAGAAGTTTTCCCAAGGTCAAAACGTTTTCGAGAGCTCGCCTATGAAATAGATATATTTTAGGATAAGATATAAGTTCCTACGTAGTTTCCACCAGTTCTAATCAAAAACTAAAATTGTTTGAGAAAATTAGAATTTTACTACAAAAAATGTCAGAAATTGACAAAAATGACAAAAATTTTGTTAAACAAAAACATTACTTTTAGTGTTTACTGTGAGTTAATGCGTATTTAGCGTTGGAGTCCAACTTGGAGGATTAACTTCAAAGATTATCACAAAGAGGTTAAAAATTTGAACGCCACCTGCAATATTAATAAGAATATTCATATAGTAAAATGTTTTAAATTCCGTGCAATTTTAAAATCCCAATCGAAAGTAAGTTTTTTTTTTGTTAGTATCAAGTAAATATGGCACAAAAGGAATTTAGTTGATAATAATGATAATGATGATGATGACCGATAAAATATATTTGTTAATGGTCCTTCGGGACCCCTAGTTTTAAGATAATATTCCAAAGTTTCATCATTTTTTTTCGTTTTTTTTTTCCAAATTGGATCTAAGATGGCCGCCGAAAACGACTACAATCAATTTTTAAATTGAGACCCGCTGTTTTCAGGCTTAGAAAACATGAACGCATTTTCCAAAAACCTAAATAGAATATCGCTTTCAATACTGTGGTTTGTCTTCCACGTTGTCCATGATTAGGTGATTATTAAAATTAAATACATATATAATGTTTATACGTATAAGATTTGTACGTATGGCAATATCGTACGTATGGATTTCGTTATCGATTTTACCCAAAATTGCTTAATATTGTAATTGATGGAAGTTACAACTGCGTTAACATTGGAACATTAATAACATTGTGCGTTGTAATAACGAAGTGTTCAGACTAGAAATCGGAACATTGTTATGTATTTAAATAATACCTCAGTAAGGTCCATAATATGTATAAAAGTGGTTTAGTTAAAAGATGTTATAACTTGTTCAACAAAAATGATATTAATAATTAAATTAAAAGAAACAAGAATTCGATTTTTAGAATTAGGTATGTACCATTTTTCTTCTACAACTTTTTAAATATTTCAATTTTATTTCCTAATGTAATTTTCAATATTGAATAAACAACCATTTAGTAGATAGTTTAGTATTTTTTATTGCATTTTCAAATGCCCTACAAGTTACTGAAATTTAATTCAGTAACTTATATTCCTAAAAAATGTCATTTTCTTATTCTTATTCTTAAAAAATTGTCATATAAACATCTTGTTTCATCGAATATATGGAACAATTTGTATGTTTTCAGCTTTTCATCCAATGACAAGTTTCTGCCACTTGTGGGTATACCGGAAGTACTAACGTCATTTTAAACGGCTCGCTATATTTATTGCCATTTCTAATTTCTAATAATTAACTTAAACTCACTTTAGTCTATGACTATGTCTTGAATGAAATGTTTTCGCGACATGTATTTAAATTTTAAGTAAAAAATATGAAATTGCAAACCACTATAACAAAGTTTTCCTGAATTAAAATGCAATGATATTTTTTTACCACAAAACCACCAAAGGTGTAAAGTAGTAAGTAGTAAAGTCGCAATACTAAAGTAGTAAAGTAGTAATAATAAAGTTAGTATTCCGGCATAGCCGGAAGTGATAGAAAGTCACCATTTCAGTGGAGCGTCTCCGAAAACATCCAAGATAAAAATTTTCAGCCCCATGTTATTTGTAGTTCTGCCAAAACACTTAATAACACATCGTGAAGTATTCTGTCCTACGTATATAAGTCAAATAAGTCAAATAAAACCATTTGACTTGATTTCTAAAATGTTATTATTACGATGGCACTAAAAATGATATTTTATTTGTCAAATGGCAAGAAAATAAACTATTAAACACAAAAATGTAATTTCCAGGTGTGAAAATTTTAAAAAGCGATAATCTTGATTGTACCCGTATATGGACAAATAATTTTCTAAGCTGAGTGAAACTTAAATAATGAACATGTATATAATTCGAATCTAGATCTGTCTTATTCAGTTGTACTAAAATACATATATTCATAAAAAGTAGCTTGTGTAAATTTTTGTTTTATATATTTTAACTTAATTTATTTAGATATTCTCCCTTTTAAGAGAACTTCTTCACAGTTACAATCACATAATATGTACCTAAATAAAATCATATTTGATCTTAATCCTAGAAATGATTAGGTTTATATTTGTAGAACATGCTAGCGCTAGTTTCACTGGTAACCTCTTTTACAGGTCTCGAAAGATTAAACTTTTCCTCGTGGCACACTATGGTAGTGTATGCATGGCACTTTGTATAGGATCACGTTCTGGTTTATATTCTTACAATATATGTATGTGTTTAATAAAAAAACGTACGAAGTGACTCGCGAAGTCGCGAAACTGATTGCGAGTCGTGCTAGGTATAAGGAGCCAATGCTACTTAGCAGCACTGACTCCTTACTCACAAATAGGATAGGGTGAGTTTTTAGTGCGCAATTGATCTATAGATTCGTTATTTCTTAAGATACACATACTAAAAATGTAATATGCGAGGTTGTTTGCACCGTTTTTATCACTTATTGAACATATTTCTTGTATAGGAGGAGAACTGGAATTTTCGGCGTAGAAACTTGAATATTTGAATACTTTTCATCACTTAACACCCTAACACTTTTTAATACAATATATATAATTTATATTTGTTATAATATAATTTTCAGGCAATAAAACGTATTGGAAATACAATAAGATCCTGAAAGGCAAACATATTATCCGGAAAACAAAACTAAATATATACAAAGCAGTAATTCGTCCAGCAACAATACACGGAGCCAAAACAATGTGTCTCACTGCAAAGGACAAGGATTGTTTGAGGATATTTCAGAGGAAAGTAATATGCAGAATTGCCGGTCCCAAAAGAACAGATGATGAGGAGTACGGAAGACTCAATAACAAGGAAATAGAGGAACTGATTGGGAAAGAGGACATCGTTAGATTGATCAAAGCACAAAGATTAAGATGGTGGGGACATGTACAAAGAAGGGGGCCAACAGTACTGATCAAAAAAGTAATTAATTGGAGACCACCTACAAACAGGCCAAGAGGAAGGCCGAAAGAAAGATGGCAACATCAAATAATGGAAGATATTAAAACAATAAAAATCAAGGACTGGAAAACAAATGTAAGGATATGAAAAAGTGGAGGGATATAATACAAGAAACCAAAAGCCACAAGGACATGTAAAAGAATTGACATCAAGAAGTCAAGCGGAGTGCCTCACCGCGACAAACGAGTCAAAAGAGCTCTACTGGAGCGCCTACCATTCCAATCCGAATTAACAGGCATATAATATGATTATAACAAATACAATTTTTTGTACCTAATACAATTGTATTAGGTACTTTTTAAGAGTACAAAAAAGTGTTACCGTGTTAAGTGGTGAAAAATGTTCTAGAACGCTTGTAGCGGAAAAAAATGTCTTTTGACGCAATAAAATTTCAACGTTTTTCGATAAAGTTTTTCGGTTCCTCTTGGAATTTTGAGATCATACATACATAAAGGTGCTAACAGGAGCTTCTTCTATAGTATGTGGCAGCGAAGCAGGGCACGGCTTTATTCCCGCACTTACATCTCGACTTTGCATTTTAGACTACCCAAATACAAAAAAAAAAAAAGTTTTTTGGTTCACTGATTCACTAAAATAACGTGTAATATCCTGTAATAATAAAAAATTCCGGGAGTCACAGATAATTCTGCGCCATTTTGATCGTAAACGTATTGACAGAACGAACGTAGAAGGATGCGGTTTTCCTCAGTCGATTTACTTTTTTCAATAATTTTTTCTCGTATGTTAAAAACTTGTCCTACATGGTGTTTTTGAAATATGGTCAACTGCAACGTTAAAATTCGCTACTATTTCGAATGCAACACCCTCTATATATTTACATCAAACTAATGCTGCATTCTTTCGCTTTATAAACATGTATAGTTTGTACACTTTACTTTCAAAATGGGTTAGTAATTTAATTGTTAAAAATATTGTGTTTAGATGTTCCAGAAACTTACAAATATGCGGTTTTTGGCCAGTTGATTTACAATTTGAAAAAGGTTGACCCAATTTGATGGTAAATATTTTTTAACGGAGCAAACTTAGAATGATGCGGTTTTCGCCAATTGATTTACTTTTTCAATTAGTTTTTTTCGTACTATGTTAAAAACTTGTTACTTATCGTATAGGGAGTTTTTTTAATATGATCAATTTCAATGTAAAAAATAGCCACTACTTTGAACACAACACTCTGTATATGTTTACACCAAACAATAGTTACATTCTTCCGCTTTGCAAGAGTGTATGGTTTGTTGCACTTTACTTTCAAAATATATTAGTAATAGTAAGGTAGTTGTAAGAAAAAAACTTGTTGAAAAAGTAAAGCGACTGGTGAAAACCGTATATTTGTAAGTTCGCTGTGTCAAAAATATTTAGTATGAAAATAGGTCAGAATTTTCTACGACACCCGGTATATGTACCTACATTTATATTGCTTTTATTTTCTTTATTTAATCAAAACCTTTATCCAGATTTCGCACAACTCATTAGTTACCGAAAGGCAGACTTTCTGCCTTCAGGAAAAATGAAAATCACAAAACATTACTTTTTGAATAGAATCGCTCTAACCTATTATACGGGGTGTTCGTATACTGCCGTATGTTGACTAATTTCCTTATTTTAATCGCAACACTATATATTTTTACAAATTTGAAAAAAAGCACATTTAATCTATATATAAACCCAGCCGTTTCCGAAATATTTGATATTAAAAAAAAATTGATACCTTAGGGTCAAGGAACGGATTTGTTAATGTAGTTGCTTCCTGATTAAAATTATGTATGTGTTATTTGATCTATTTTATATTTAGTAAATTTATTGAATTTGTTATTTACGTTTTATTGAAGTAAAGTAAAAGTGCTTCGAAGTAAGAAAGTTTGGCAATTAAATTAAGTTTGTAAAGTTGATAAATCAAACTGTTTTAATATCATGGCATTGGTAGCAACTTTTAAGAAAAATTCTTATGAAAGCAACTGAAGATAATCGAAAATATTCTCGAAATTTGCATTTTTGAAATTGCTTTATTTTATTTTGTCCATTAAATGGCTGCAGAATTGTTTTTTGTTTTGTTTTTTTTTTTTGAGAGAAAATTCGGCAAAAAAAATTGTTAATTTTTTTTTCTAATGACACTATATATTTTTAGCTTCTTAAATATAATTACTATTCAAAAAAAAGGTATTCCAGACCCTAACCTCTGTCAATTTCTTTAAACATCATATCTCCGAAATGGCTGGGTTTAGGTATATATTTTGATACCGGTTTTCGACACAAAATTATGTGCTCATTATACAGGGTGTTTCAGTTTTTTTTGTAGCAGGACTTTAACACGTGATAGAACTCTTAAAATTAACACAAAAAGCTTATCTAAACATACGTCGTCAAAGGCTTCATTTTCGAGATACAGGATATTCAAATTTAATTTTAAAAACATATTTCTTTATCGTAAACATTTCTCGTATTACATTAAACGTTGGTATACGGGGGGGTTTTTTGATATGAGAAAACCTACAATTAACATCGTTTCACTGTAGCCGCTAGAGGGCGCTCTGGCTCTTTAGAATGATCATAACTTTTGCCTTAATGTATCTTATGACTTTTTTTAATAAATAGTTCTATTTCCTGTGCTTTTGAAAAAAAAAGGTATACTTGTCAAAATACTCTAAAGTTTGTCGTTTTTGAGAAGTTTCGAATTTTATCGTTTGATGCAACCTTACTTATCTTTATTTGTTGTTTTTAGAATAATCACGATATGCGTGATGTGTCCATGGAAAAAAAATAAATGTAATATTCATTTTATCGTGTCAAACCGCAATTGCGTTTGCAGAAAGTGTAATTTATCTATTTTATTTCTTTTTCGTTGCTGTCTCTGTTTTGTCAGAATGCCATTTATGTTTTCTAAACAAGAGTTGGTGGATATTCATATGGTTTATGGGTTTGCAAACGGAAACTCAGCAGCATCAGCCGTGGAATATATCCGTTTCCCGTGTTTACCCGTATTTATACGAAACATTAAATCGCAGATTCGAATATCTCAAAAACGGTCAACTTTTGCGGATTTTGAAAAGTGCACCTTTTTTTTAGAAAAGTGCGTAAAATAAGTTTTTTTAATAAAAAAAGCCACAAAGTGCATTAAGAAAAAAAGGTCTATAGCAGCTATAGTAAAACGGTGTCCATAGTAGGTTTTCTCATACCAAAAAAAAAACCTTATCCCAACTTTGAATGCATACTTTAAAAAATGTTTACGATATTTAAAAATAATTGTTTTTAAAATCCAATTTGAATACCCTTTGTGTCGAAAACTAAGCCTTTGAGAACCTATGTTTATATAAGCTTTTTGCATAAATTTTAAAAGTTCAGGTTTTAAAGTCCTACTACAAAAAAAAACCTGAAACAACCTGTTGTATAATTTATAAGCAAATATAACAAATAAGAAAGTTAATCAAAGCACAGAAGTACCTACTACGAACACCTATATTTACAAAAAGTGGTATCTCGCATATTAAATTTTAGTATTTGTCATGACAGGTAAACGCACATACGCAAACTCACCCTGTATAAACAGCAGAAACAGTTACTTGCTTTCGTTCTCCACTGGTTTTGTGTCAAAGTCAACGAAAACTTTTTTTACGATAAGTTAACCGACTTACCGTAAAAGATTACGTATACATATATAAATATACATATATTATTTTTATGGAGTTAGATTCAGATGTAAGTAATTAACTAAATAATTATTTATATTATAATTTAGAGATCTTCGCTGGCGATGATGCGTGCGAACAAATTAAAAACGTTAGTCAATTTAACATTAACTAAATTATTACGACTACTTTAGAGAGAATTCGGTGTTGTTCAATTTAAACAAATATTTATACACTATTAATAAAATCACAAAACAATATTTTATCACGATTGAAAACAATTATTACAGTTACTTTTAGATTTGTTTAGAAAGGCAAGCTAGCAACAAACATTTTTTCTATAAGGGGAGGAGCAGGCACGAGATCTTCTAGTTTCAGATAAAAAATTCTTTGAAGTCCCTGTACACTCAGTGACCTTAGTTCTGGTAACTTGCCTAATAATCTGCTGAAATAGTGCGTTTTTCTTTGCGCCTCTGCGTTATACGTCACGTGATCCCGAAGGGAGGAGATTATCTTCATCTGAAGCTGCTCCACTCGATGGGGCTCCTTTAAACCGTGACGTTCTGAAATTAAGATGCAATATTAGTACCTTGGTAGATTGAAGCTTAGTATTAGTAGATTGAAGAACATAGTGGTGTGCTGATACACAGTGAGAGTAAGACCCACCGCACACGACAAACAGTCGCTCACCGACTATTTCGTTGGAAGACACCGCAGACCGACCGACAGTAGGTGAGAAATCGGAGATAACTCGCACACGCACAGATAGTTGGTGGTGCGTTTAGATAGACCATGAACGGGTCGATGCATATGCAAAGATTAATGTACGTTGCAATATTATTAAAACGTGGAAAAAGAAGAAATAGTTTTACGAGTTTTATTTACCCACTTACTAGTCAAAATTTATTGAAATGAAAGTTTCATATACTATTTAATGATCTTGTATCCAACACCAGATTGTGACTATGTGGTACGCTACTGACCACGCATTGTATTTCGCCCAGCGCCGACTAAATTGTAGTTCGTGTGCGTTACCTCATAAGAGTGCATTTGTTCCATTTGTTACCGACTGGTCACAGACAATCGAGTAGGTGACACTTTTGTCACCTACTCTGTTGTCTGGAAAAATGGAACAGGTCCCAATTTTTAGTCGGGCCGTCTTTTTTATTCTGTCGTCTGCGGTGTCTCATTTAAACGTATACGTTGCATTCATACAGACAAAATTGTAGGCGACCGACAGTCGGTCGTCTGCCGAGGGCCTAAAAAGTAAGGAAAGGTGCTTGTATTTCTTGAAATATTTGTTATTTAAAAAAAATGTTTCAGTGTTTTTTGTCATAAACTGGCAACTTTCGCTTTTTCCTAACGAAAACAAGTTTGTTGCCATGGAAACAGACGTTACTTTTTTGAATGGCATGGTATGATTTTCTTTGTAATTATGGAAAGACCATCTCCTCCTGGATGCGGGACCATACAAATATAATATGATTTCATAAGAAAAAAATTGAGAAACAATTAACTTTCCCAAAAATCACCCCTCTGGGTTCGGGTTCGTTAATCCAATTCTTATCAAGTCGGCCATGGAAATTAATTCATGACATTTGTAGCTGTCAAGAAAGGGCACCGTTTCTTGTACGTTATCTGCATTTTGCCAGATTTTTAGATAGTGAAAGATGAGAAAACCCAAGAGTTTTATAGATTAATAATAATAACACCGCCATACAAAAAAAAGTTGTCTGAAATATACATGCGAATTATGGTCTCCAAAGTATTCCTTCCCGTTGAACACGAATCCGATGTCAGAATTGCTCCATCACACACCAATCCGGTATCTCAAGATATATGGTGTATTTCTGATGATACAGGATCCGTGTTCAGTGGATAAAAATAGCTCATTAGGGAAAATTCTTCATGTTTCTGAAGATTCTTAAGCATTTTGCTGAAGATTGAAGGGCGATGGAGCAATTGTGACACCGGATTCGTGTTCAGTGGGAAAAAACGAGACCATATCAACAATTTCAGACTTTTTTTTTGTGTGGCTGTGTAATTATTATGGCAGTATTAAATGAAAAGCAGAGAACTGCAATTATAGTGAAAGTGAGCTATGGTGACAGAAAACTCACTAAAAACGTAAAAATAGCTTCTAGATTCTAAGTTTTTAAGTTTATTTATTATAGTATGGCAAAATTCAACGTGCCGCTAAAAATCACTGTTTTCAAGTTATTGAACCAGCTGTACTTTATATAGGTGGAACTTTGCTTTTTGTGGTAAATTAATCACCAACTTTTAAGCAATATTATGTAGTCTACCAACTTCTCTTGCCGATAAATGTGGATTTTTTTGCAATGATAAGGTTTGTTTGCGGAAATTTGTTTAATAATTTTGAAACGTATAATAACCTTCATTAATTTGTGGCCAATTCGGATAAAGTTCATGAAACAGGGTGCACACTTCTTGATACGTGTGTTTTCTGTAACCATAGTCCACCATCATTAAAATTTCAATTCTCTGCATTTCCCATCTTACAAAGCTAAGAATTTGCAGATAACTGAAAACGAATGAATGTCATCAACTTATTACCATGGCCGACATTAGCAGAATTTGATTAAGGAAGTTAAACCGAGAGGGGTGATTTTTGGGAACGTTATTTTTTTTCTCAGTTTTTTTTTTATGAAACTCTATTATGATTTTATGGTGCTGTATCCAGGAAGATATATTCTTTTCAAAAATACGAAAAAAATCATGTCATGCCATTCAAAAAAAGTAACGTCTTTTCCATTGCTACAAATTTGTTTACGTTAAGAAAAATCGAAAGTTGCAAGTTTATGGCAAAAAATATGCTTGAAAACTTTTATTGACAGAAAAGATATACCCTTTAAATGGTGCTCATTCGGAGCACCATTTAGATGGTCATTCGGACCATCTATCTTCGAGATATTTACGTTTCAAGTGTTCAGTGCAACAACAAAGTTGTTTGAGCTACAAAAAAAAAAGAGTAAAAAAAACATCATGTTGAGTTAATCGGATAAAACTAATTGTATAGTATATATTACAAGAATTGTAAAAAGCCCTCAATTTAATAAAAAAACAAAAAAGGTTTGAAACAAAAATGGATTTGTATTATCAATCTTTAAGCGCAAATATCTCGAAAATCATCCACTCTATAGGGCCACCCCCAATCACCAAATTTTGTGAGAAAATGTTTTTTTTTTTAAAGAAGTTATAACTTTGACAGTCGGTATTTTGGTTACCAATTACTTTTGGACTAAGGTAAGTTTCGTTAACATCATAATATTTTTAGGCAAATAATTTGTAGTTTCGATGTGGCCCCTTAACAATGAGACACCCTATATAATGTGTCTTATGTTTGAACCAGCCGTTTTTGAGTTATTTCACTTTAAATAATTCCTTGTAATTAGTCGTGCCTGGCAATTATAAATAAAAATGTGACATTTTATCCTACTGGCCACAGATTCTTAGAAAATATTATTCACAATTTTTGGAATGTGGAAATTACGTTGACTTAAAAAATATGACAATATGTACGGTGTTCCATTTAAACAATAACATAGATTAACATGTTTTTGCGATCGTCTTGTTTTTTCTGGTTAAATGAACATAAATTTAATATTTGGTTTAGCTACACTTAAGTTTTCACAATATTTTAAGATTTTTATTATATTTTCTTCTAGCTCCTCCCTCGCGTATTCCAAGGGGGGCGGTGGTAAGAAGAGTAGTAGATTTTAATAGAGCTCGTTTTATTATGTGATTATTAAATTTATGTAAAAAAGATTTTTTACCCATTTTGAATACTTATCCCCTTCAACCCCCTCAAACCCCAACCTAGTAAACTAAAAATCTTTACATTTGCAGAATCTATTATGTTTTACATGTGTCTCAAACAGACAGGACAGAATTTTTTCTTTCGCTTAAATTTAAATGGTCATAATGATATTATAAAAGAAAAATAGGATTACATGAAAAAAAAAATTTGAATGAACATTTTCCACTACGTAGATGTGGAAGTAATAAAGAGAATGGTCAAAATATTCTTCATAAATAACTTAATCGGATAATAAATTCATTAATAACATTTTGTAGCATTTCAGGTGTTATTTGTCAAATTTTTTGTCGAATTCTCTGTTTTGGGTTCTGGATGTTATCTGGTGGATTAACGTAAACCTTCGACTTTGACTATCCTTAGAAAAGTAAAATTACTGGAATAAGATCTAGTGCACGAGCAGGCAATCCATTAATTTGGGAATGTTAATGTAAAATAAAACAATTACTGAGGTTTTTCATTAAAAAAATTACCGATGACATCACTTGCAGATGGTTCACCCTATATATTCAATTATTACGTGAAAATACAGTAAATTAATAATGAATTTATGCGTGACTTTATGGACGCAGTGTATAAGGGTCCCAAAGAAAAGCAGGATTTTAATTGTGTGCCAGTTTTGTTCCGCAGGGCTGGCAGCATTCTGTGACGTAGGTATATTCTGTAGTACACATGTTACCGGTTAGTCAATATGGAGCGTCACATGACGAGGAAACCAATGACGATAGTTAAAATTAATTATAAACATCGAAAGTGTTTCACTGTGACTGCGCAAATTCCATGGCATTTTCCATGGGTAAAGCTTGGTTCTCAGAGCTTCGTCGTGTCGCTGGCGACACATCGCCGACCAATAAAAACGTTTTATTTAATTTCCCCTACATCCCACCAAGTTTATTTTACTGTCGCTGCGACTGCCGTGTGTAGTTGGAATATTTCAACTACACAATCTGTCGCGAGTGGCTCTTCTTACTCTGTTTATGTAAATGGCCATTTTTCCATGGTTTCGGTGTGACAAATAAGAACTTGGGCTGACTGTACTTCCATATACGGACTATTTCCAAATCGCTTGAAATTTGGTAAACGGGTTTTTTTGGTGTGCTGAGTACGAATCTGCGTATAAAAATATCTTCAAGTAAGGTTATGTAAATGCGTCAAAATCGCTAAATGAAAGTGTTGGATATCTCGCTTATCAGTATGGATTTGAGTATTCGGCGCTATGTGTTTTTTTTATTAAAGAAAGTAAAGTTGTTTCGTCTCTCTTATTCTGTGGGCAAATTTCGATCCTGTATTTTTCTGGTCTGGTTCTCCGCGTACGATCATTCCGAGAAGCCATGATCCTTCGACAACTCGTCCACGTTCGTACTTTCGACGAAATTAGTTTTCAAATAAATCATTTCAAATGCCACATAACTGGTATACATCAATATTACAATTTAAAACTTCCACCCTCGATATCTCGAAAACCAAGCGAGATATTTTACAAGAATAAAAAGTGTTTATTTTGGCCTGTTCTACACCTGCCTGTTCTATACCTTCCCCTATATAAGTGTTTATTTTGCGGCGCCACAGAAATCGTAATCGTGCACATTTCAACCTTACTTGTGGGCACTTCGAGGCACTTACGGACACTTTCGGGCACTTGCGGGTATTTTCATACGCGGATTCGTGCTCAGCACACCAAAAAACATCAGCATACCAAATTTCAAGCGATTTGAAGGTAGTCCGTATACGGAAGTATATCCAGAACTTCCGCAAATACAAACTGTCTATTTAAATGTTTTGTGACAAACTGCAATATTTCAAATTCAAACTGTGGTATTCCGTGTCGCGACTACTGCAAGTAATAAACATTTTTTTAAGTAGTGGGGAAATGTCGCGGCGACATGACGAGGCTCTGAGAACCAGGCTTAAGAGTTAAGGGGATGCACCAATTGGGAATTTAATATAAGCTTTACGCCACCTGGCGGTCACTCAACTAACTACTATGCCATTGTTTATTGAAACGTCCCGTTGTACCATTAAAACTTAAAATACCACTTTTATAATGAATCGGTATTGCTGTGTACCTCGTCCTAGATTAAAAGGAACAACATTGAAATTAAATTAACATTTCATATATTTCTTGGAAACAGAAAACATCAAGTTTACATGGTGCATAGGTATATTTGGTGATACAAGAACGCATAAATAGACGCAAGATTATACATTAAAAATTAAAATTGGGGATAGGAAGCCAGCTAGTAAATAAAGAGTCATCCAAAGAAAAAAAAAAGTATTTAAATTTGGCTATGAACGAGAGAAATGGAAATAGTGGTTATGTTGAAGCTCAAAACGAAACTATTGTTGTCAAACTTTTGACAAGTGGCTGTCAATGGTAAAATAAATAATGGCTGTCACATGATATAAGAGCCTTGACAATTAAGTAAGGTTATACATTTAAGAGAATAGAAATACATCCTTATTTACTCGGCCAACTTTGATGACGTTTTTTTTTTGGATGGCTCGTTATATGAGAGCCTTTTCTCTGTTTTCTTCATTTGCTGAGAGTTATAGTATTTAAAGTTAATGTGAAGATATTATAAT